>PVKZ01000042.1:2397550-2539614 GCA_004027375.1 Macroglossus sobrinus | reverse complement strand
TGAACAGACTGATAAGTACAAATGAATTCAAATCAGTAATCAAAAACTCCCAACAAACACAAGTCTTGGAGTAGATAGCTTCATAGGTGAATTCTACCAAACATTCAGAGAGGAATTAATACCTATTATTCTCAATCTATTCCAGAAAACTGAAGAGAAGGCAAGCCTCTCAAACTCGTTTTACTAGGTCAGCATTACCCTTATACCAAAACCATACAACTACAAAAAAAAAAAAAATTATATACCAGTATCCCTGATAAACGTAAATGCAAAATCTTCAACAAAATATTAACAAACCAAATTCAGCAATACATTAAAAAAAGTCATACACCATGATCAAGTGGGCTTTATTCCTGGGATACAAGGTTGACTCAATATCTGCAAATCAGTTAATGTGATACACCACATGAATAAATGAAGAATAAAAATCACATGATCATATCAGTACATGCAGAAAAAGCATTTGAGAAAAATCCAACATCCATTTATAGTAACTATCAGCAAAGTAGGGGCAGAGGGAGCATACCTCAACATAATAAAGACCATATTTGACAGATTCACATCATCATATTCAATGATGAAAAGCTGAAAGCTTTTTAAGACCAGGAACAAGACACGATGTTCACTTTCACCACTTTTATTCAACATATTATTGGAAGTCTTAGCCACAGCAGACAAGAAATAAAAGGCATCCTAATCAAAAAGGAAGTAAACTTCGTTATTTGCAGATGATATGAGAATCCTGAAGATTTCACCAAAAACCTGTTAGAATAAATGGATTCAGTAAGGTAGCAGGATATAAAATATTCAGAAATCAGTTGCATTTTTATATACCAATAACAAACTATCAGAAGGAGAAATTAAGAAAATCCCATTTATGACTGCATCAAAAATTTAAAAATCTAGGAATAAATTTATCCAAGGAGGTAAAAACATCTGTACATAAAAAACTGTATGATAGTGAAGAAACTTAAACACACAAATAAATGTATTTACCATACTCACGAATAGGAAGAATACTACCCAAAGCAATCTACAGATTCAATGTAATCTCTATCAAAATACCAATAGCATTTTTTACAGAACTAAAACAAATACTCCTAAAATTTATAAGTAACCACAAAAGACCCCAAATAGCCAAGGCAATCTGGAGAAAGAACAACAAAATTGGAGGTATTGCATTACTTAATATCAAACTATGCTACAAGGCTATAGTAATCAAAACAACATGGTACTGGCATAGAAATAGACACATGATCAACGGAACAGAATAGAGCCTGGAAATGAACCCATACCTATATAGTCGATCTATGACACAGGAGGCAAGAATACACATGGGGTAAAGACAGTCTCTTCAATAAATGGTGTTGGAAAAACTGACACATATAAAAAATGATATTAGACCATTTTGTTACACCATATACAAAGCTAAACTCAAAATGGATTAGACTTAAATGTGAGACCTGAAACTATCGAACACCTAGAAGAAAACATAGGCAATAAATTCTTTGACACTAGTGTTAGCAATATTTTTTTGGATATGTTTCCTAGGTCAAAGACAACAAAAGTGAAAATAAACAGAACTACATCAAACTAAAAAGCCTTTGCATCATAAAGGAAACTATCAACAAAACAAAAAGTCAACCGAGAAAATATCTGCAAATGATGTTAATCTGATAAGGGGTTGATGTCCAAAATATATAAAGAACTCATATAGCTCAACATCAAAAAACAATCTAATTTAAAAATGGGCAGAAGACCTGAACAGACAGTTCTTCAAAAAGGACATAGAGATGTACAACAGACAAATGAGAAGATGCTCAACATCACTAATCATCAAGGAAATGCAAATCAAAACTACATATCACATGAGGTGATGAGATAACACCTCACACTTGTCAGAATAGCTATCATCCAAAATTCAACAAACAAGTGTTGGCAAGGATGTGGGAAAAGGGGAACCCTCGTGCACTACTGGTGGGATTGTAAATTGGTGTAGCAATTATGGAAAAAAGTATGGAGGTTCCTCAAAAACTTAATAAGAGAACTACCATATGACCCAGGATTCCACTTCTGGTTATTTATCCACGGAAAACCAAAATATTAATTAGAAAAGATGTATGCACCCCAACATTCATTGCAGCATTGTTTACAATAGCCAACATACAGAAGCAAACTGAGTGTCTATTGATAGACTAATGTATAAAGCTGTGATACACATATTCATTGGAATATTACTCAGCCATAAAAAATGAAATCTTGCCATTTGCAACAACATGGATGGACTAGAGGGTATTATGCTAGGTAAAATAAGAGAACGACTAATACTATATCATGGGTGCATGAATGAAAAAAGTGAAAGGGATTAAAAAGTACACACTGTCAGTTGTAAAAATAGTCATGGAGATGTGAAGTATAACATAGGGAATATAGTCACTATGATGTATACCTGAAACAAATGTAATAATTTATCTCGACTGTAAAAATATTTTTAAAATGTATGTATTATTGTTATTAAAAAAAAGAGACAAACTGAAAAAACAATCAATACATGCCAGTTCTGAGATGACAGATGTCAGAATTATCTGACAGATTTCACAGCAGCTATAATAAAAAGGTTTCAAAAAGCAATCAGCATCACTTTCAAAACTAAAGAAAAAATAGCCTCAGGAAAGAAAGACACAAAACAATTTAAAACTAAAAGGTACAATAACAGAAATGAAAACACAATGGATGGGATGAAAGGCACAACTGAGAAAACAGAGAATCAGTGAATTTGGCGATAGAACAACAGAAATTATCCAGTCTGAAAAACAGAAAGCAAAAAGACTAGGGGAAAAACAGTCTTAGTGACCTTATAGTGGGATATAACAGAAGATCTATTACATGATATAACAGAAGGAAAGAGAAAAGAGGGCAGAGATAAAAAAAGGAATGACAGGATCTACCCCAAAAATTCCATGCCAGGACACATCTTATGAAAATTCTGAAAACTAAAGACAAAGACAATTTTAAAGCACCTGGAGAAAGAACACCTTACCTATAAGGGAAAGCTATCAATGACAGAAGACTTCTCATCTGAAACCACAGAGGCTTACAGAAACTGGCACATTTTTCAAGTGCTAAAAAAAATGAACCATGTGAACATATTACCTTTTATTTGGCAAAATACCCTTTCGGATCAAGGAAATTAAGAATTCTCAAATGAAGGAAAACTAAAAGAATTCATTGCAAGCAGACCTACTCTAATAGAATGGCTAAACAAAATTCTCTAAACAGAAAGAAAGCAATAAAAGGAGGAACTTTATATCAATAAGAAAAAAAAATACAGCAAGCAAAAAATATGTGTCACTAGACTTATTTTCTCGAGTTTTCTATGCTATATGATGGTTGAAGCAAACAATACTGTCTGATGTGATTCTAAATGTCTATAGAAAACTATTAAAGAAATTATAGACAGAGAAGGGTACAGGAACATAAAGGAAAAGCTTGTACTGGTAAAATAAGACCACCAGGAGACTGTGATGTTATGAATATACAATCTAGTATAGTAAGTACTCCTTTAGTCTTTGATGGGTTCTGCAATTTTATGCAAAATGACATATAATTGAACCAATTTTACCACAGGCTAAGTTTCTACAACATTTCATCAACATTATAATGAAACAATATTGAAGCAAAAGACTTTATTTGAGGACTTGCTGTTGATAGATAAACCCACCAGAAGAACTATACAAAGAAAGATACCCAAATATGTCAAAGTGAAATTCCAACTTGACACACCTAACCTCATGTGCACATCTTTAGTAAGTGGAAGGAAACTGGTGTATCCATAGAAAACCCATGCGGACATGGGGAGAATGTGCATACTTCACACAGACAATAGCCCTAGCCGGTAACTGATTTTTTTTTTTTTGATTGTTATAACAAAATGACATTATTCGAGGGCCTGCAGTACCAAGAACATTAATACACACATAAATCTCACCACATAGATAAAATGGACCAATTCCTTGAAAAGCAAAGAACTATATAAAATAGTCCAATAACTTTATTAATAAAATTGAATTCATAATTTTAAAACTCCCCCAAAGAAATCTCCAGGTCCAGATGGTTCCACTGGAGAATTCTACCAAATGTTTAAAGAATTCATACCAGTTCTACACAATCTGTTCAGAAAAGAAAAGAGGGGCACCTTCCAATTCATTTTATGAAGCTAATACTGATACCAAAAACAGAGAAAGGATCATATAATTAAAAAAGAAAGAAAGAAAAAAAAAACGGGAAAAAATCCTCAGAATCTAAGGCTGGGAACAGGGTTCTTACACTGACACCAAAAACATTATCCATTAAAAGAAAAACTGATAAACTGTACTTTATTGAAATCAAAAACTTTTGTTCTGTGAAATGACCCTGTTAAATAGATGAAAAGACAAGCTATGAAGTGGGAGAAAATGTTTACAAATCACATATCTGACAAGGACTCGCATCTAGAACAAAAAGAATCCAATTAGAAAATAGATAAAAGACATGAAGAGATATTTAACCCAAAAAGATATAAAGATGGCAAATAAGCATGCGAAAAGATGTTCAATATCATTATTCATTAGGAAACTCATAGATATATTCTAACACACCTGTTAGTGTGTGTGTGTATGTATGTGTGTGTGTGTATATGTATGGATGTATATACATATATATGTATGTATATACATATATGTGCACACATATATATGTATGTATATACACGTATATACATATATATGTGTATATGTGTTTGTGTTTGTGTGTGTGTGTGTGTGTGTGTGCCCGTGTGTGTATAAATAAATAAAGAGATAAGACAAAATGTTGATGAGAATGCAGAGAAACTGGATCAGCCATATACTGCTGCTGGGAATGTAAAGTGGCACAGCCATCCTGGAAAATAGTTTTGTCAGTTTCTTAAAATCTAAACAAAAATGACCTTATGACTCCTATGACCCAGATACTGCACTCATAGGCATTTAGCCCAGAGAAACAAAAACTTATGTTCACTCAGAAAAACTGTACAACAACATTTCTAGGAACTTCATTCCAAAAATTGGAATGTCCATCACCACCTGGTACATTGTTACACAAACTGATCCTTCCATACCAAGGAATACTGAGTTCCAATTCAAGATGGCCACACAAGAAAAATAGGAAGATCCTGAACTCACTTCTTCCAGTGGACACACTACAGCTACATAAGGAACAATTTCCTCTGGGAAAAAAAAAAAAAACGTAAAAACTAGCTGAACAACGACTACACATCAAATGAGAAAAAAAACAACACTGAGAAACTCTCGCCATAAACCCCACCCAGGCACAGTGACTTATACTCAGGAAGGTACTCAAAACCCAGAGCTTCTTCCTGTGAAGTGAAGAATTTGAACACCACATGAGGCATCCCAACTTTTAAGACCTGCACCAGAAAAATGAGCATCCATAACATCAGCTGTGAAAACCAATAAAGCTGATATCCACAAGACCCACAAGGCTATAGTGATCTGAGAAAAGGGTTCTCTAAGTGATCACTGATCTTATCCAGACTTTACATGAGAGTCTCATTTGCTAACCTTAAAATATTGGCTTGACGGGCACTCATCTAATTTAACACACATCAAGGGGCCTACTGGGGTATATTCTAAGGATGGAGGCTGCCAGGCACCAACTTTAAGTACCATATTTTTTCTCCCCAGAACCCTAGGCTTTCTCCCAATTCTCCACAAGCACCACCTTGACCTTCCCCTTCTGCCTTACTCCAGAGCACCATTATCTTCCAGAGGGGACCTTTTACCCATGTTTGTGCCCATTTTTATGTCTGGTGTACCAATTTTATGGCTACCACCCAGAAGACAACCCTTGATTACCTAGCTCTGAAGGCAAGGAGCTCTTGCATTCCTGGGTCCCATGTGACTATATCAAAGAGACAGTTCTTGGCGAACTACAGCCCCCACTGCACAGACAGCAGACTGAAACACATCTCCAGTCTTTCTGAGATTTGTTTGGCCAGCTTTGGCCTGAGGGGCAGACTTAAGGTCTGACACATATCTAGAAATCTAGAGAAGTGCTGTCAGGGAATGGAGGCTGGTTGACAGCAGCTTCGCCCTCTCCTACTGCCTCACCACAGCTCACTGGTATCTCCCAGAAATCTTATGCACTCATCTGTAGCCCCCATTTTTGTGACTGCTGCCCAGGAGATACTTCCAGATCACCTGGCTCTGGTGTTCAGTGGGGCTTACACTTGGGGTCCCTCAGGACTGTATTTCTTTGTATTTTTTCATATTGCTGCCTGAGGGTCTGGCTTCTATTCTACCTGAATCTAGGTACTGAGATCCTCCCTTTTAGAATGTAGAAAGGTCTTGGCATACTCTGAATGACTTAGGGGGAAAAAATCTTAATGAAAAGGAGATAATTTAGCTGATACAAAGTTCAAAGTAATGGTCATAAAGATGATTGCTGAACTTGGGAGAACAATGAATCAATACAGAGAGAACTTCAACAAAGAGAAAATATAAAAATGGCCCACATTTCTCTTTGTCACAGAGCTGAAGAATAACAAAAAAAAAATACATTAGAGGGGTTGAACAACAGACTAGATGAAGCAGAATAAAGTAGCAGTAAACTCAAAGACAGGCAGTGGAACTCAGCCAATTAGAGTAGCAAAAAGAGACAGAAAATCTTTTTAAGCAAATAATGACTAAAAACTTCCCTAACTTGGGTAAGGAAACAGACATTCGGATTCAGAAAGCCCAGACAGTTCCAAATAAGATAAACTCAAAGAGACCTACACTAAGACATACTCTAATTAAAATGCTGTTAATGAAAAAGAAAATGCAATCTCTATATGTTTAATTAAGAAAGCTTTATTTGGACCTTCCTGGGGACAATAGCCCAAGAACAGAGCTTTAAGAAGCCTTGAAATGGTTCTAACTTTGAAGAAGTGAGTGGCACTTATACAGGCAGAAAAACAAGCAGATATACATCTGGTAAGTCAGAAATTTCAATTAGGGTACATAGTTTTGAAGAAATATAAAGATAAGGTTGAGCTGCTGTGCCCTGTGGCATCAGGAAATCTGAAAACAGTCAAATTGCCTTGAAGCTCTTTAAGGCAATTTTTAGCAGGATGCAGAAAGAATAGGCCATTTTTCTGTAATGATTGACTTTTAGTGTTGAAACCCTGTAGAAGGTATATGTGATTAGTGTCCATGGTTTGCCTTAATGAAGAATTTTAAGGAGGATCATTATTCCTTCTTGGTTACAGACTTAATCAGCGGAGCTTAAGCACCCTTTCCTCATTGTCATACCAAGGAATACTGCTCAATAATAAAAAGGAATGAACTATTAATATACACAACACCAGAGAATTGTGCTTAGTGAAAAAAGTCCCAAAAAGTTGCATACTGTATGATCCAATTTATTTAACATTCTTGAAATGACAGAATTGTAAAAATAAAAAACAGAAAAACAGATACTTGTCAGTGACTGAGGGGCTGGAGAGGGAAGGAAACTGGGTGTGACCATAACAAGGCAATGTGAGAGAAGCTCCTCAAGTTATGGAAATGTACTGTACCATATAGTACACTGGTTGTGATATTGTGCCACAGTTTTCCAGGATATTACCAATGGAGAAAACTGGGTAAAGTGTTCAGGGAATGTTTCTGCATTATTTCTTACAACTGCATGTGAAGAATCTACAATTATCTCAAAATAAAAAGTTTAATTTACAAAATAAATATTTTTAAAAAGAAAGGCTCTTTACCTGCTAATCCTGGTCTATTTTCATCTACTGCTATGTCCTCACTTCTACTTGTCATTCAAATCAAATTCTTTCTATGCTCTTGGGTTAATGATGCTTATTTTATCCAACTAATACCACTGAAGTTAAATTACTCTTGCTAAAGCCAATGATAATCTTCAAACTGCAACACAAAATTGAAACTTGCTGTTTTTTTGATTTACCTAGCCTCTAAGTTTTTGACACCAGTGACTACTAGTTTACTCCCCTTCCATGAAACTCTTGTGTGTCTACCTCCAGGACAACACTCTCTGCCAGTTCTTCCGTGTCCTGAACCACTTCTCCCTGGGGCTAGGGAGTAGGCTTGGGAAGGGATAGTTCTTTTTTTTTTTTTCCCTTTTTCCTGATTAAGCTCTCAAATGCAGGCTTTGTCCAGAATACAAATATTCTTCATGTTTTACATATGCTCCATGAACACAATGATTATCAGCCATTCTATCCACAGCCATTCTATCTACATTTATCAACATCTAGCTACACAAACTATTTTCAGAGCAATGTGAATGTGCCATAGGAAACTCAAATACAACATATTCTAGATTGGACTACCAACTCCTATTATCACCCACCAAAAAAAAAAATATGTTTCCCTACATTCCTATTAATTGCTGCATCATTCTCATAATTATCCCACCCAGAAACGTGGGAGTTATCCTAGACTCTTCCTGTCTTAACCTCAATATTGAAAAGGTTTAAGTCTTTTCAATTCTTCTTACTATCTCTTGACTCTGTCCCTCTTCTCCAGGTCTTCTGTCAGTTTCTTGAGTCAAGCTCTAATCATCTCTTCATGCTGTTCACAAGGAAACCTTACTAAAATACAAATTTGACAATAATGTTGTGCTTAAAATTCTTCCATGGCTCCATACTGTTTTCAGGAAAAAGTCTATAAAGTTTTTAGCCTAAGATGTATAACCTTTAAACCTCTACCTACTTTCTATATTCATCTCCTATAGTTTACCCTCTCTGCTACTCCCTAGCTTCACTGAGCCATTTGGAGTTCCTTAACGGTGCCATGTGGCCTCCAAATTAGTACCTTTGAACACATTGTTCACTTTTCCTGGAAAACAGCCTTCCTATTTGATGGGCTCCTATTGACCCTCATTACTCAGCTCTAGCAACCCCCACTCTGAGAAGCCTTGCCAAAGCTCTCTCATCCCACACTGGCCTTCGATATTTTCTTAGTAGACTTACAGGATCAATATTATTTCCTCTTTAATCTCCTCTACCACACCAAGTATTCCTGGAAAGCTGGGACTATATTTTATTTTATCTCTGTATCATTGATGCCTAATAAAAATGAAGAGTTGAATATGTTAAATAACTTTTTATTAGGTGGAGGCACAGTAATAATTTATTCAGCCTCTTTCAAATAAATGCAAGCCCATTTATTTCTAACTCTTAGATATTGTTTCCTTGGAATCACAACTCATCTAAACACAGGATTTTTAGGAACAACTGTCCAATATTTAAACAAATTCCCCCCTAATATGACCCACATTTATTCCTCTGCCCCAATAAGACTATTATAATAACGTCGCTTCTCTGAACACATCTGTTGACAGTCCTTCCTGGTCTCTCATATTAGAATGTAATCTTATAGAAGGCAGAGAATTCTGTAATTCATAAGGACTTAGGACACGGTTACATGTCTCTAGGAACTTTATAAATATTAACTGAGCCTTTAATATGAACAGAAAAGACTGCTCAAAAAAAAAAAACACGGGTTAGTTATCAGAGATAAAATTCAGCTATTAAAAGGAAATACCGCAAAGGTATCATTTTTTAAAATAATAAACACATGTCAGCTCTCATAGGCTTACAGACTAACCTTTGTCTTGTTGAGCACTCTCCTTCTTCTGTGGCTACCCATCCAACATCAGCAAAAGATGCTACTGCATCCTCTCCCAGGTGACTGGGGCTCCATTCTGTTGTAGGGCTGGTGAGCTGTAAGTTACAACAAGGAAAGTTTGTCATCTGGCAACAAAATATTAGAATAAAACGTGTTAATTACCAAAAAAAATCATCATCTTTAGAGTTACAAAATATGGGCAGTTTCTAATGTTTCCGCTAAAAGTCTCCACAAAAGGGACCAGTAGTTATTATATCACACTTGCCTGACAGTATACAACGATCTCTGAATTCTAATTTAACTTTATTCAATTTTTGTTACAGGTCAAATGAGACTGGTTCAATTAAAAAACAACAACAACTCTGGTTATTCTAAAATATTTTTAAAAATTAAAATTTAAGCATTAAAAATCAATTTTTTTCCTGAAGCTATCTAGTTAAAAAAAACAGTTTAAGAACAAGAATAAGCAAGTGATAAATTTGTGCTAAATCTGAGAATATTTTTAAATGAATATTACATATACAAGCTGTTATGTTGAAAATACATTTTTTAAAATCCTTAAATTTCTATTTTTAAATAAAATTACTAGCTATGTTAAAAAACAAAAAATACAAATAGCAGAACAGGATTCTCTACCTAATATTAGCTAGAGAACACATAGATGAAGGAACAGAATATTCTGAAATAAAAAGCATGCAAGTTCTGAAATTTACCTTAAAAATGGAAATACAATTTAATTCAAGTTTTGTTATAAGTGTAATGCCTCAAAATCAGATGGTCAGTGAATAAAAAAAAATAAAGTTATCAGAATATAAAACATCCTACAAGTTGGAGTAAATAAAGAAGATGCACACTTTTTAAATGAAGAAAAAAAAATTTAAAGGCCAAAGAAATTTAATTATTAACATATTTATCAGAAAGCTTGTACTATAATACATGCTTTGTTTAAACCTTAATACTATCATTGCCAGATCAAGCTGTTGGAAGCTACACTAAATAATACTTCTTCCTCAAATATAAAACCATGCAAACACAAAATACTAATATAGTTAAAAGTTTAGCATATCTTTAATGCTATAAAATTTTAACTGAACATTATCAGTTGATATGTGTACCCATTTCAATATAATTACCTAACATTATCAACTTAATAAAATAGCATTAGAAATAGAACTTGAAAATAAGTATTTTAACATACCAAGAGCATCAAGTTTTAAAATGTCTTAAATAACTGCTTTGGGGAAGGATGGGGGTAGAGATAAGAGAGAAAACAAATTGCTAAATGAGTTAAAAAAAACTAAAAATGTAATTAAGAAGAAAAGGCTTTCAAAATAACAGTGTTTTACATGTAGTGGTATAATTGTGGTCAGAAAAGAAAAAAAAACTATAAGCTTTGGCAAGTACATTGTCAAGGGATAGGACATAATCAAAGAAAAATAGAAAATTAATTAGATTTTTGTATTTTTCCCTGAAGTGTTTCAGAAATTTTACCAAGGCAATAAACAAACAGATATTCAGTAAATGGGTACCTTATACAACTTAACTCTACAGAACAAAGCATCAAATAAGATCTGAAGAAGCTGAGGAATCTGGTAATATTCTGTTCCAAACCATTACTGAAAACAGAATGCAAATTAATATTCCTAAAACATTATAATAGGGAGATTCTGAGTGGGTTATTTAGAGAAAACTGAACAAGAAGGTCCCAAGCCTCGTAGAGTCCTATAAGATATAGTATTAATGGGCTATTCTGTAGGAGAGAGATCATAGAAGTAAAACCTGAAGGGTGTCTTCCTAAGTGCTGTTAAGTAGCTAGTCAGACACGAGTGACAGGAGAACAAAGGAATAGGGGTCAGTTCTGTAACCATAGAAACTTCCCTTGACCTTCCTTAAGCACCTCTCAGAAATACCTCTCTTTTAGAGTTATAAATTACCCAAATCCTAGAACACAAAGGCCATAAAAGCTGCAGGCCCAAACCAGCTAGGAACCCATGTGCAGAAAGTACTGCCTCTAACTTTGGCCTCATTATATCATCATTATAATCTCGTGACTATGCCAGGAAGTTCATTAATCTAATCATAACAGACTGAATTCGGAGTAGGTACCTGAACACTAGACAAAGTCAGTCAAAATGACCTCACTTACCAATCACCTAGGAATGCCTTTGGAACCACCCATCATAGCGCAAATATGAGGTAGACATTCCATTTCTGGGTCCTTTTTGCCCTTCTGGGTTCTCCCCCCTTTTTGGTGGCCATTTGGTGGCCATTTGTGGCCTTTTTGCCCTTTTGGCCCCTTTGGGTTGGTTACAGTACTGAGACCACATGCCTCCTTTCTAAAATATACTTTTAATAAAACTATTAAATCTCAATTACCTGTGATTCTTCACTGTGTCAAAAAAGAAGAACCAAGGAAATATGTTAACTACAGGCCTGTGCCTTTTTAGCCCTCTCTCTCCCCACTACCATTGGGAGCACCAAACTCTAAACGGCGCCAATCATGACAGTGCTAGTTCATGAAGATCGATATGATGATAATTCTTTGTTTAGAAAATAAAAATATGTTCCAATACAGTTATCAGTTTCTAGTCTGACCTCAAGACTTCTTACTTTCCCATAAAAATTACAAAACTTGCCGACATCTTCCCAGATATATTTGTTTTATAGAAGGAAGCAAAAAGATACTTTTAAAAAACAATAGTCAAAATATAAAAGTTAACCCATTGAGGCAGCTTTTCAGAGTATTTTATAAAGTAATTAAAGACTATACATTGTTTTATGGTCTTAGTATGAAGTACTGATTCTATTTCATCATTGAAATAATGCCATGTCTGTAACATGTGCTCAATGAAATGAAAAAAAGTTAATACTGTCAAGAACCAGTTCCAGAACTGATAGGATCTGTATCATTTCTAACAGTGATTTATGCCACTGAAAAAGAAGCCTGAGGAAACCACTCATTCAAACACACACACACACACACACACACACACACACACACACACACACACACAACTGAAAAATAATACTAATTAAAAAAAAAAGTCCATTATATTTGTTGCTGAATGTGCACAGAGTAACATAAGTATGGAATGAGAAGGACAATTCAATGAGTATACCAGTTAAGGTGAAGTCAGTGCAGGAAAGGGGACTGACAATATGAAATTTTTCAAAGTATGATTTAGACACCACTACTGACATGCATGGATGACTAGGTAAAAGTTAGAAAAAGGCCAACTTACTAAAGGTTCCGGCAAGGTCTTGTCTTACCATCGCTATTGTTAATAGGGGGGAAAAAAACAGCAGTGAAAGGAATAGACTTTTTTCCCAAAAAAATCAAGGACATAAAATTTTAAATTAAAATTAGTGCTTATTATTTTATAAGTATTCAAGTTCCTTTCAGAAAGTGTGAAAAACATTTGATTCAAAACAAAAATCCAGCAGCAGCATTGTATTTTTACTATTTTAAGTAGTTCAATGGAACATGTTAGACAATCTAAATTATCTAAAATTCAATTATATTCCAAGAATTTTACTAAAGTAATTTAAAATATTCTGATAATGTAAAAGTACACCAAGGAAATTGATTCACTTAAGAAAGAAAAGAAAAATATAAAGCATGTTCAAAGTTGAAATACTTAGAATGAAATATTAGAAAAGTTAACTCTGTCCTCATGTGACTGTTCATAAAATAAAAACAATGGTACTAGAATGTTCTCAGTTTCTTACCAAAAAGGGTGTAATAGTAAATAGATTCGGTCCCTCTTACCACCATTTGTCATAGCCAAATAAAAAACATTCATTCTTAAGAGCAACACTGTAAAATAATCTCTAGCTTTTTGCCTACAGACATACTTAATTATTCCTCTTTTTCTTCTAATTCCTACCATTGTGAGAAAAACTGAAAACAGAATTTCTGTGTTTTAATATGGTGATATACAGTGACACCAATAAGCCAAGAGGTATACCTGTAGAAAGAATATTCATCTGAAAGTTGTAATACTCAATTTTCTTACTTTATTCCTTTCTTTATATTAACCCATCTCTTTTCAAATGCAGCTCCTGTAATAAAGCTAATATTCTTCTTCTGATCATATCCTTTTAAGTGACTAATAACCCTGGGATAGAGTATTTCCAAAGACATTTACCTGACTCTAGTACTTTAGTTCACTGACTGACTAGGCAGATTTAGGTTGCTACCAGAAAATGAGAGATGATCTCCATCTCTTGTTACATGTCTCTAGCTACATGAACACAAATGTTGAAACAAGTTCTCCTACCACTAGGTTAGGTACATAAAAAGAAAATTTTAATGGAACTGAGCAATCAGAAAAAGTTAAGCCTTAGTTACACAATAGTTGAAGCTGGCAAATAAAGCAATCAGTAACTTGTGTCTAAATGAACTGAATTTTCAGAAATTATGCTAGAGAGACTCACTACCACAGATTTAATTTTGATTTTTTAAAATCTATAGTTTGATAAAAATTACTTCCTAGAAAGTTCCAATTTGTCAATTTCCAGACTTATGCACAAAGGTTTTGTAAATGGGAGTATAAGCACAATAATGAATACTTTGTTAGTCAAACCGAATAGACACTAATTTCTTCCATTTAGGAACAGATTTTTCACCTCTATCTACCAAGAAGAGGTGTTTACAAGTATGACATAAGCCCACAGGGCCAGAGGGCTATTAAATTATGAGCTAAATATATCTTCCACATTCCTCATGCTAATCTATTATTTTAAATTGGTATCACTATCTGCTGAACTTTATCTTCTTAAATGTTAATCTGAAAGGTTTTTATCATATTACTGTATAGAATTACTGAAAAACAAGAACAAAGCTATATGGTATATGTCTAACACTGTAACAACAATAAAGAACAAAGCCTAAATCAAGAACAGAACAATTTGTCTCCAAAGAGTTGCTCTTGATTTTGGTGCTAGAAGAGAATACTCAGACCTTACCTTTCAAAAGTAATCCTAATTAAGGGTTTAACTATCACCTCATTCAGAGAACCACAATTATCTCTTTGTTTTAACATTTTTGTTACCAATGCAGTAGTTCATACAGTTAATGCTAAGTTTTAAACCAAGGATGGAGAAAGCAACTTACATAGCATGCACACAGACATCTAAAAATAAATTTGGTGAACAGACTGGCTGTCTAAAGAGGAAGATGTAATAATTAAAGAAAAAGATGGCAGTACCTGAAGCTCCTAAAGTACTATAAGGCCTACATTTGAGGTCACCTGGGAATTAAAAACTGCTTGACTTATTATGTGCTCTAAATCCTGGCATAGGTATTAGATCTTGAATAATCACTTCACAGAGGAGCTAAGATTAGAAAGACTTTACTCTGGTTTTTATCTTCTTTTACACTATTGACAGTGGCATTAGTAGGGGGAAAAGTTTCAAAAACACTTTTAATGCTGTCTATCTTACTTATATTCCTTATATATTAATACAAAAATGTGAAATATACAGTACCTGAAACTGAACTCTTGGACACTGGATCAAAGATAAATTAGTTCCAATTTTCCTTACAATGCTTCGAGATGAACCATATGGCTTTCCAGACCAAAGTACCTGAGGAAATAGGAAAAACCAAACATTTAATTATAAGACTTATAGTACTGTTAATACAAAGCACTGTGCAATTAACTGCATAACATGCTGACACATTATTATGAGATCAGAATGTCTAAATGTTATGGGAAATGAGCTATTTTTCAATTAAAAATTAAAGAATATATATGACTGGCTATTATTAATGCAGTAAAGTTTAACGTAGGCATTATGCATTTGCAAAACAACTAGTAATTGCAAAATAATACTATATTTAAAGTAAAAATTATTTTCATTTGGTTTTTGTACTGTTCTGCAAAGAAAATACTATCTTACTTCTGCTGTATTTTTAGTTTTAGATTCTATATACACATAAATTTTTACAACTTGAGCTACTTTTGCTATAGCGGACTTTTCAAAACAAATTCGAATCAAAGTTCAGAATCTTATTTGTACCGTGCAGGGTAATGCATTTTGTTTACTACACAAGAATGCCTGGCCAAGGGTGAGCAGGGGCCAAACTCCAGTTGTACTACATCTTCTTGTGAAGCCTTGTCCTCAGGGAAAAGGTGCCTATTCTATTTTATCCGAATGTCGACTAATGGTGGCTCTAATGACCAGAATCTCAAAGATAAAATCACAATACATAGAAAACATCATGCTATGCTTAAAGCAAAAACAAATCCCTAAAGCAAAAAGCAAATAAAAACACACATGTAGAATGTTAAATTATTATAAATTATACCTTGAAACTTCTCCCCCCAAGTATATCTTTTCTTAAAGAGAAAAACTATCCATCTGTTTTGAGTGCTACACTGCAAAGCCTGGACAGAAGAGGAGGTAAAGAGAGGTAGTATGCTATTAAAAGCAATTTTCAAAAAAGGAATGAGAGTGATATAACTTTTGCAGCTAATTCATTCAAATTTAACATTCGATTATATCTTAAAACTAAATGAATAGTACTAAATCCGTTGAAATGTATTCTAAGCAATGAACACCAACCTCTTTTTAAAGTCAAACCATGGCCATTCTAATTTAAAGAATGGAATTACTCTAACAGTATTACCAAGCAATAAATGTTACTGCAAATAGCGGTGGCTCCAACACATAACCCAAACTAGAGATTAAGACCATTCTAAAAGCATACACAATTCTTAGAATGAGCATACAAGCAATACGACATCTTAGGTTTTAGCAACCAAATCCAATTTAGGGATAACAGTATGAGTTAAAGTGAGGATCATAGGAGTATATATATATACTACCTCTGGCATCTGCTTCAGCTGTTAGATAATTCTCTTTATCAAAATGTTCAAAGTTTCACTGACTGTTATCTGGGAGGGTTCCAGAAAGTACTATAACCTACACTGGCTACTATAACCAAAAAATGTATAACTTTTGTTTTGAAATATAAGTTTAAAAGATGGTACAGATTGGAAAATTGGTCAGAAAAAGATAAGGCATCAATATTTAAATATATATCAAACAAAGAATATTTGAGGCAAAGTTACTATGATGCTTAGAAAGGAATTACCTATAGTTCAGAACTCAAATCTTGCCCACCAGTGTTCATATGGGGGATTATCACATGAATAGTGCTAAATAACACATGAGAACTAAAAGAAGGAAAATATCTGACTAAATAAAAATGGGAAGCATCAGAGTTTTACAAAGAGGCCAGGAAAAAATAAAAACATGGGCAAGTAACAGACGGTATTTAAGCAAACTCTTTACCTTATACATGTTAATAGGTCTTGATCTTTTAAAAATAAATCCATAGGGCAATAGTATCTATACCATTCAGTCATTTCTCTTCTCGGGTCTTCCATTCATTCACAAGTCAAAACTCTCCTATGATGCAGTAGTGGAACACTATTTGTGCATCACAATATGACAATTACATAATCTAAAGTGGAATATCCTGTCCCTCTAGTAAGCAAAACTCTTAACTGAAGATGAAGAAGAGTACAAAAAGCTCAGAGAAAATTTTTAGAAAAGATTTGGCAAGGTCAGGAACTAATGTTTCTGCCAGCTTTTGGCATTCCTTGCTATGCATTCCTCAGGGCTGTTTCAACTATTTCCTTCCTATTTCCTTAATATCAGAAGCAAAGAATACCAGGTGCCTTCTTCAAGAGAAGATGGACAAAGCTTTTACTTATAAGGAATAAAGAGACTATGCTTATGCAAATGTTAAAGGAAGTAAAAGAACAGATTGCTTTATGTGATTTTTTCAGGTATATAGACTAACAATGATATTCTTCTGTTATAAAATGCACAGCGTTTTGTACCAAGAAATATAAGTGTCTATGTAAGCTAATGACTAGAATATTTAGAAAAGAAGAGAGCTATAATCTTTACTGGATTATAGAAAAAAGTGAAGGGAAAGGGCAGCTAATTTCCAGGAACTCTAAAACTAGGTCTTTATTTTCTTCTTTTCAGCTCTCATAGAGACAAATTGTAAATGGCTGTGAAGAAAGACAGGACATATGGTATTGAAAAATTACCATCTGTCCACAGGGAGACTCTATGGCCCAAGAGCATCTCCTAACCCTAATGGTGGCTGAACTGTGTCTTTTCAGTATACTTGTCTAGAGAATAAAAAACTTCCTCTAAAGACAAACTGTCATTAATATTTTTACAGATGTAAGAGAAGGCATGGAGAATGCCATCATTACTAGACAATTTTATGTAATTAATAATAACAATTCCATTGATAAGTAATTAAGTAATAACTTATTAACAGGAACTACTAATAATCTAATGAATCTGTGTGTGGGGTATATGTGTATGTGTATGTCTCTGTGTCTAGTAATGGCAGTCTATAACATTTAGCAAGTGTTTCAAAGTGAGGATAGCAAAGAGAATGACAATAGGAAAGCAATTTTTTTCTACTGTGATATGTTGTTGAAGAGTTGAAGTATGAGGCTGAACTCTGAAGCTGTCATCTGTCTTATTATAAAGTGTACATTCAAGTTTTATATGGTATTTTATTTGTTATAGACTGGTTTGATCTCTACTATTATTTGATAAGTACCACTAGCAGGAAAAAGCATAAATTTAATTCTCAATAAATATATTTTTCTCAAGGTAAATTACATAATATTAATGCAAGTGTTCTTATTCTGGGGCTTGCATTATCACTGAAATTACAAGCAAAATTATGTGTATATACAACATTTTTCTGGGAAGAATGATCATACCATTAGTCAAATTTTCAGGGATTCTAAGACCCAATAAAGTATAAATTCTTAATTCCAAGAGAGCAAAGAGAATTTTAAAAGTGTGTGCTGAGGAGAAGGGGTAGAGATAGGAAGAAGAAACTCTAACAATTTCAAAATCCCCAACTGAAGATAACACTTCCTTCATTTCTCTTCTTCCTTACTCTGAACTAGCCACATTCACATTCTTCTTGAAAAGCATAGAAGGATAACAAGGGTACAATTTTTAAGTATAACTGGATTTATATTACTAATACCAATTAGATATCTACTATAACTTTTTCAACATAATATGCTGAGATTAATCAGAATCACATTATCTTCATATTTTTCTTGCATTCTTAATGTTAAAATGCTTTTAGTTAAGGACATAAATATAATGATAGACTGAGGAGAAAGTTTAGACAAATACATGGTTTTAATTCAAACAAATGTTGAAGAAAATGGAAGGCAGTGAAAAAACATAGATGCTATGGCAGCACACAGGCCTGTTACTATTGCCTGTATAAAGCTGGTCAAATTATTGATCTCTCTATGCTTCCGTTTCCTCGCCTACAATATCTACTTCCTGAGCCTATAAGCATTAATGAGTTAAAATATTTCATAAAAATTAAACCTCTTCTCTATTATAAAGAGGTAGTAAAGTACAATAAAATGAGAAATGATTTTAGAATCAGAATTGGTTTCATATTATAGCTCTGGCACTTATTATGTAACTTTGGTCAAGTCAGTTAAACCCTCTGAACCTCTGATTCCTCATCTGTATAATAAGAAAAAAAAGGTAGTGTTCTAACATAAGTAATATCTATAAAAGAACTGGGCATAGTAAGCCAATCAGTGATAGCTATTGTGGTGGTGCTGACAAAGTAAAATACAGAGCTAATCATCACCAGTTGTCCTAATGACAAAAACAAAACGCTGATTTCAAAGGTTACATTTTTTGGGGGGTGGAGGGGAGTGGTGGTGGCAGATAAAGTATGTAAAGGTTGAAAGCAGTTTCTGCTCTTAGCATACTTTCAAACATAGTATCAAGTTTGTTTCTACATCAAACCACTGAAACAGTACATATTTATCTTTGAAAGGTGAAGCTAAAAAGTTTTTTTTAATTTTCAGATGCTCAAAGATAAAATTTTGGTAGACTATGCCTTTTTACTCTTAGGTATCAGGCTATGAGATCTTGAAACTATGATAGAAAATAACTCCAGAGGAGCAAATTGCTTTATTTTAGAAGAAAATTTGTTTAGTACAGATTTTCAGTTAACTGATTAAAGTTGCTGATTATGTGTTGTAGGAAAAAAAGGATCTTGTTCATTTGCTATTAGTGGAAAGGTCCTTCAGTTGTAATTATAATACTGAAATGAAGTTAACCCTCTCTTACCTGATCCATTCTTAGATAAAAGGCATCAGTTTTACAGCTCAAAATGAACAAAGCTAAATAAATGAATGAGTTAAAGCGTGTTATCTGTCCCTGAAAGAAAATCCTGAACCTTGGCCTCAATCAGCACTAGTCACATTCACCTGACTTGGGGTGGGGTAGGATGGCGGGCTGAGTAAAACTATAGGAAACTAACCATTATCGAATGTACCTACACTACCTATAAGCCACTGCACTAGGTGTTTTACTTATACCTTCATTTAATCTGCAGGCTAACTCAGTAGTTCTCCTTATCTGTCATTTGTAGAAGAAAGTAATTGACCCAGGTTTGTTTGAATCGAGGACCTACAATCTTTCCACTAAACTATACTTCTTACTAAAATTGCAAATAAGTATGAATTATGAATTGTAAAGCTTCACTTTTAAGGAATCATTAATAAATGCTTCATATTTTTCTGAAAGCAAAAATTCTTTTGCCGTTACCACTCACAAATGAGAAAGGTGGTATAGCTGCATTAAGTCAAAAACATAGGAAGATGTACTTGAAAAAGATGAAAATACTACTAACTTTACAAACCATTTTCCTATTGCTTATCTTCATGCTAATAATCTAAAAATTATACAGTTATTAAAAAATGGTAATTTTTTTGGTTCTTTGCTTTTTTCTCCAAAGAAATAGATGTAACTTTGGGAAGATTAGGGGGGTCTCAAAGTTCAGCTTTCTCTTAAGGAAAGATACAAAATAAAGACAAAGTAAACATAGTGCATTAAAAAGTATATCCAATATTACAATTATGTTCTCTGCCTGTATCTTTAAAAAATAAAACTTAATTCCATATTAGCAATTACAAAACATTGAATTTGAAAATAAAAAATATCCCACAAAATATGCTTGGCACAACTGTCGTTCTCATAACTTTACATTGGATCTGAAAAAAATTATCAGTTGAAAATACTTTTTAAAATGTCAAGACCAGAATATTGTTGGCACAGAATAACCATATTATACTAATTTTTTCTTCATATCCATAGTTGTATTTTAGAAGACATGACTTACTTTTTACTTTAAATAGTTGTGTGATAAACCATATTATAACATGCAATATTAATACTTTTACGACACTGGGTTGTCATGTGTTAGTCAAATACATTTTATATTCAATGATTTTTTATATATATTTAAGCCTTTTCCTCTCTAATAACAAAAGCATTGCTTTTAACAGTCAAATGAATATTGGTAAGTTTTCAATGTAACCTACAAAGTTACTCCTACACTTGGGATGGTAGGTAAAGATTCACTTTTATCATTTAAATAGCAAGCAAATTAAATAGTACATATACTGAATTCAAAATGTTGGTCATTTCATTTCACTTTCTTGGAAAAAATTCTTAAGACATCTAAATATCTGGATTTTCAAAATGAAATCTGAGCACTCACCGACTGCATGCTTACTCCAACTTGTTGAAAAACCATCCTAATTAGACGCTTAATCCAGCCAAGCATTTAGATGGCAAAGTCTCTCCAAATTTGCATTTCAAGTACTTCAGGCATACACAGCAGCACATGGTCCATAAAGCACACTGAAATTTTAAAATGCAAATTTTAAAATGAAATAATTTAGAATCTTTACAGTCTGCAACATGTCTCACAAAATAATTCTACTCTAAAACATTTTAAAAGTGTGTGTGTAAATTTACTTAAAACAAATTTTGCTTGTAATTAGCTTTGAATACACTAATGGTACAATTTTTTAAGTATGTTTTCCAGTTACAGTTCTTAGTTAGAAGCAACAAAAACATACTTGTGGCTAATTCAGGAAATATATTTATGAATCACCCTGAACAAACCCGATTCTGTCTGATCTCAAAAGCTTAGCAGGGTTGGGCCTGGTTAGTACTTGGATGAGAGACCACCTAGGAAGACCAGGTGCTGTAGGCGTAAAAATTAAACAATAAGGCGTAAAAATTAAACAATAAGGGATTGTAAACTGACAAGGTTTTTGCAACCTGTGAGGTCAACCAAGGGTTGCCCTTCCTAAAATAAACAAACAAACAAACAAACAAAAAATATATTCATGAAAAGATATCTAAGAGATAACAATCTTAGCAGAACCTGACTTACGGGCTACACAGCCAGGAAAGACATCCAAAATTGCAGCAGAATTGGTCCTAGGAAGACACCACTGCTACTGCCACCCCTGACAGAACAGAGTTTACCAGATTCCACTTTTCTGTCTCACTGGCTCCAGAGTTGCTATCCACACTGGTAGTATTTGATTATCCAAATCTACCTGGCTATAGATAGTATAAGCAGGTTCTGCCACTTAAAATCATAAAGGAATTCTAGAAGTATGGAACAGGAATTAAGATGCTAGAATGTCAATAATAATAACGAAAGTCCTTTCCCACTCACTGGCACACCATAACCCCTGCCATTCACCCCTTCTCCATCAATATGCTGTATATGTTATAGAATTAAATTGTTAACTCATAAGATGTAACCCAATTTACTGAAAGTGTTGGCCTCCAATGAGACAAGGAATTTGCACCAGACTACAAATCAATGCACTGCTTCCTCGTCAAGAAGTCGTGCTTAAAAAAAGAAATCAAACAAAAAAACACAACAGCTCAACAAAACAGTGTAGTGATACATTTGGTTTACATTCTGATGTAAATTAATCCCACTATGGACCAGAAACAGTGTGTGGTCTATACCTGGAAAAGAACTTTATGAACAACTATAGAGGTTGGTCAGGGGTGGGGTGGGAGAGGTGACACAAATATACCAGACACTGGGTAAAACCCAAACTAAAATGAGTCAGGCACTAATGACAGATGATAGTATGTAACAGCCCTGGCAAGGAAATGTGATAGCTATGAAATGGTCATGACTAGAATTTTGTTGAGACATATTTGAATGCTATCAACATCTATTATTGCTTGTAAGAATGAATACTCAAAGTTAATGGGAATAAAACAGTCAAGGGCTAAAAATAATGTCAAAGCTGGAAATGACAAAAAACTGGTTAGAGAAAAAGGATGGTTTTATGTAGAATTTGAAAACCTATCATCTTTTTTTAGATATAACTTAGAAAAGTGCACAAGTATTGTGTCCAGCACGACAAATTTTTATATATGTATAAACCTCTGTAGCCACCACCCACATCAAGATAGAAAACATTTCCAGAAACCTAAAAGCTCCCTTGGGCCTCTACTTAGTCAATATCCATGCCTCACCTATCCAACCACTATTCTAACTTTACAAGCAGTATTAGAATGTTATAGGACTGGAACACTATAAATTACAAATATGGAAAGTTCTTCAACTGGCACCAAAATGTTAGAATAAAGCTTTTTAATTACCTAAATTAGAAAAATCATCAGATCTTAAAGGATTCCAAGCTCCAGCATAAAGGCAGCAGTTTGAGAATTGAATGGGCCATACAAAGAATTAAACTGACTTCAGGGCAAGGGCTGGAGGTGCAGGGATCGGTGGGAACTCTTTCAAGGGACAGGAGTGCTGGAGGAGGCCACTGTTCCTTTGTTGAGCAATTCTTTCACCAAGTGGGCCCAGCACAGGCAGGTGTAAAATTTGTAATCTCTGTAACCTGGCTAATCCTAACTGACACCCTTTATCCTGCTGTAGTGTTCCCCTGAGACCCTGAGCCACCCAACCCAATTGCCCAGCAGAGCCTTTTCCAGCAATTTCAGATACTCCGCACAAGCAGCAGCTAGCTTCAGACACACGCTCAGTCTCTCCAAAATGCCCTCAAGCCTAGCACAACAGTGATCAGCTTTTGCTAGCATTGTAGCTCCTATCAAGAATCCCCAAGCCCGAGGCAAGCAGCAATCGGCTTTGGCTTGAATCCCACTGAAGGGCTGCAAGCGTGGCACAAGTGGTGGCTGGCTTTGGTTTGCATAATAGCTTCTCCCACATGTCTCCACTCCCTGTACAAGTGGTGGCAGTGACAACTGATGTTGACTGGCCACAGCGCCCATCGTCCCTCCTACCAAGCAATCCCAAGGCAGGCACAGCAGTGGCCAGACTAAGCCTGCACTACAGCCCCTCCCAAGCCTAGCACAGCTGTGGCTGGCCTTGGCTGGCCTCAGCCCACATCACAGGCCCTCTCAAGAGACTCCAAACCCAACACATCCAGCCAGAGGCCCATCCAAAGGCTATACAATCTACAAACCCAAAAGACTGCCCTGGCTGGCACCAGAGTCCTGCCAAAGCAACTCTCACTCTACCAGCCCCTACACAATAGCTTGTCCATTGTTACCAGGGCCCATCCTCACGGTCAGCTGGCCTGAAGGTCAAACCCACCCAACAATATGCCTGCAGCAATCTCAGCCCATCTACAATAAAAGGGGACACACAACCCACAGAGGGACATCCCTGAAGCACCTGGCTCTGGTGAACCAGAGGAACTGCACCCCTGGGCCCCACAGGATACCTTCTAGATAAGGCCACTCTTGCAAGACCAGGAGACAGAGTGAATCTATCTAATACATAGAAATAAACAGAGATACAGCCAAAATGAGGAGACATAGAAATATGTTTCAAGAGAAATGAGGACAAAACTCCAGCGGGGGAGGGGAAAGGATGAAATGGAAACAAGCAATCTACCAGATAAAGAGTTCAAACAATGGTTATAAAGAAGCTAATTAACTTGGGAGAATAGATTAATCCAATGAGAACTTCAAAAGAGAGAAAAATATAAAAAAGAACCAATCAGAACTTAAAAATAACTGAAAAAAAATAACACTAAGAGGGAATCAACAGCAGATTAGATGATACAGAAGAACAAATGAGAGATCCAGGAGACAGAGTAATAGAAATCATCCAACAGAAATAGCAAAAAGATAAAAGAATACAAAAAAATGAGGATAGTTTAAGGAACCTCTGGTACAGAACCGAGTAGACTAACATGCACATCATAGGGGTCACAGAAGGAACAGAGAGATAGGAAGGGAAAGAAAACATGTTTAAAGAAATAATGACTGAAAACTTCCCTAACCTGGCTAAGGAAATAGTCATACAAGTCTGGGAAGCACGGAGTCCCAAACAAGATGAACCAAAAGAGGCCCACACCAACAAACATAATTACAGTGTAAAAGGTTAAAGACAGAATCTTTAAAGCAACAAGAGAAAAGCAGTTATTTACCAATGAGGAAGTTCCCATAATAAGCTAATTTTTCAACAGAAACTCTGAAGGCCAGAAGAGAATGGCCCAATATAATCAAAGAAATGAAAGTAAAAAACCTATAACTAGTAATACTCTACCCAGCAAGATTATCACTCAGAATTGAAGAAGTGATAACAAGTTTCTCAGACAAGCAAAAGCTAACAGTTTATCACCACTAGACCAGCATTATAAGAAGTGTTAAAGGGACTTCTTTAAGTGGTAAAGAAAAAGTCAAAACTAAAAATAAGAAAATACAGGGGAAAAAAAAATCTCACTGATAAAGTCATTTAGTAAAAGTAGTGGATCAACCAATTATAAAGCTACTATGAAGGTTAAAAAGACAAAAGGAGTATGATCATCTGTAAATACAACAATAAATTAAGAAATAAATACACACAAAAGCTGTAAAACATGGTGGCAAAAATGTTAACATGGAAGAATGATTAAATAAATGTAGTGCTTTTAGAATGTGTTCGAACTTAAATGACCAACAACTTAAAATAGGCTGCCATAAACATAGCTTGGTATCTAAGAGTCTCACAGTAACCGAAAACAAGAAAGAAAAGAAAAAAAAGAGAGGAGAGGAGGAGAGGGGAGGGGAGGGGAGAAAAGAGAAAAAAAGAGGAAAGAGAAAAGAAAAGAGAAGAAAAAAGAAAAGAAAAGAAAAGAAAGAAAAGTAAGAAAAGGAAAGGAAGGAAGAAAAAGGAAGGAAGGAAGGAAGGAAGGAAGAAAGGAAGAAAGAAACATGCACACATATACACATACACAGAGAGAAAGGAATGCAAACCACTATAGAAAGTCATCAATGTATAAGAAGGCAGAAGCAGCAAAAAAACACAAAATGAAGAAAACAATAAAATGGCAACATTACTATATAATTATCAATATAACAATATAACTATATTACTTTAATATAGACTAAATGCTCTAATCAAAAGACACAAGGTTACTGAATGAATTAAAACAAAAACAAAAGCAAAACAAAAAAAACACCAAGATCTGTACATAAGCTGCCTACAAAAGACTCACTTCAGATGGAGACAAAACCAGAAAGTGGAGGGAAGAAAATAGATATTTCATGCAAATGGAAACAAATAAAAGCTGAAATAGCAATATCAGACAAAACAGACTTCAAAACAAGGGCTGTAACAAGAGATAAGAATACTGCATAATGATAAAAGGATCACTCCAAGAGAATATAACTCTTGTAAACATCTACACACCCAATGTAGAAAAACTTACACACATAAAGCAAAAAATAACAGACATAAAGAAACTGACAGTAATAAAACAGTAGGGGACTTTAACACCCCACTGACATCATGCATAGATCACCCAGACAGAAAATCAACAAGGGAATAGTGGCCTTAAATCAATATTCAAAAATCTGTTGCATTTTATACCATAATAATGAACTTCAAGAAAAAGAAATTAAGACAACAATTTCATTTACAACTGCTTCAAAATAAAATACCTAGGAATAAATTTAACCAAGGAGGTAAAGGACCTGTACTTGGAAAACTTTAAGACAATGATGAAAGAAATTGAAGATGACACAAATAAATGGAATGGTATACTGAGCTCACAGATTGAAAGTTTAAATATCATTAACATGTCCATATTACCCAAAGCAATTGACAGATTCAGAGCAATCCCAATGGCATTTTTTACAGAACTAAAACAAATAATCTTACAATTTATATGGAAACACAAAAGACTCCAAAGAGCCGAAGCAATATTAAGAAAGAACAACAAAGCTGGAAGCATCACACCACCTGTTTCCAATCAATTACTTCTCTAAGATCTTTTAAAACCCTTAAAACTAAAGGGAGGAAAAAAATCAGTAGTCACCAGTAGCAGTAGAGAGAAGAGTTAACTACAAAGGAGCACAAGGGAACTTTTGGGAAAATGGAACTACTGTATATCTTGATTGTGGAGGTGGTTACACAACTGTGTTCATTAAAGAAATCTCTGTCAAAAGAAGTAAATTTTGTAAATTATACTTTCATTTTAAAAAGCTTTTCTTTGTAAGCACTGCTCTACACTGTCAGCCCCTCACTGGGGTTGACTTAAGGACAATTAAGTTATTCCCTATCATTCAGCTATTACTTCAGCTGAGTCTTCTCTCCAAGTCCTTTCCTAAATGGAATTCTGCACTTTGGCCTCATTAGGTTCTATTTTTCCTCGTAAATATATCAGATTCCATTTCTATTGCCTTTACTGCTTTTCTAAACCAATACTGTTGTAAAAAGAAAAAAAAATCTATTAACTAAACTAGTTGCCCTCCTCCCCCAATTTTATTCTCTCCTTTTTATTCATTCTCAATATTGAAGTATTTCACACTCTTCTCTTTGATCCTGTCATACAAATAATTCTAGAAATCTGATGTGCTCTCTGGATTTTTCTTTCATCTACTATTGCACCTCCCTATTGTACCCCAATACTAACCTCGCTCCTACTAATCCTTTGTTTCAGCTTAACTATCACCGCCTCCAAGAGGTCTTTCCTGATCAATCAGGATTAGGGCCATCCCATATGTATTCCTCTACCTAGAACATTGAAACAATGCACCTAAACTGCTTACCACCTCCATTGTACTTTAACCATCTTAAGGCCAAAAATTCTATCACTATTCATCACAGTGATCCTAGCACTTAGACAATGTATAGGTTAATACAGTTGCCCAATTCACATTTGAATATTAAATTAAAAACATCTAAGCCCCAAGCCAGTGCTTTTTCTACACTATCTCAATTGTATGCAAACATCTAAGAGGAATTTTGCTTCCATTTATAGGTAAAATAGGTAATTTCAGACAAGCATTACTCTCATTGAGGACAGGTAAACTAGCTGGACAAAACCATCCATTTGAAAGAAAGAATGAGAGAACTACCAAGACAGAGAAGTGTAATCAAGCCGAGCTGATTCTTTGAAAAGATATAAAAAGGACTGAACTCTAGTGAGATTTGTCAAGGGGAGACAGAAGGTACATATGACCAGTATCAGGAATAAAAAAGGGGACATCATTAAATATCTCACAGGCATTAAACATGAAAGACAAAATAAAGTACAGCATAAGTTACTATTGATAGGAGTTGGTAATAGTCAGAAGGGAGAATAAAGGAGTTTTCTGTAGTGCAAACAACTTTCTATTTTTTAACCTGGGTGGTTATTACACAGATGTTTGCTGTGTAATAAGTTATTGCACTATACATTTATGTTTCTGCATTTTTCTGTTACACGTGTTATAATTCAAAATAAAATTAAAAAAAAAAAGATGGCTAAGAATCAAGCTGCATTTTGCTTCCTAGGCTCTGTAAGACGATATAATTTAACTTCTACAAATTTTATAATGGTATAGGCTTCCAGTCTAGTCTACTCTAGCATAGACTAAAAGAAACTGTAAATGACTTATTGTAAAGAGGATTGGTTGGCAGCACAGTAGAAGAGGAAAGCAACACTAATTGAGAACTAGATAAACTCTGAAAACAGACGTTTTTACTCCACAAATACTATGAAAATGAAAACATGTACTAGTGTAGAGTTAAACCAATTCAAGTTTACGGTTATCACATCAAAGATAACACAAAAATGTGGTCGTCCTCCCTTTTCCAGTTTCAATCTCCATAGTGTGTTATCCGTAGTCAACCGCGATCTGAAAATATTAAATGGAAGGTTCCAGAAGTAAACAATTCATACGTTTTAAACTGTGTGCCCTTCTTAGTGTAATGAAATCTCACAATGACCTATGCCATCCTATCGGGGTCATTAATTGTCCTTTTGTCCAGTGTATCCATGCTGTATACACTACCCATACACTTTACTGTACTATAAAACAACGATAGAGTATTTTATCTGTGAGTACAATTTACTGACAATTTAGATTGATACTTTATACTGTTCATTCGATACTGACTGCAACAATATTGTACTTGTGTTCAAACAACCCTTATAGTAGCCTAATTCTACATCACAATGCCTACATCATTCACCTCACTTCATCTTGTCACAGGCACTGTAACATCTCACATCATCACAAGGGCGAGTATAACACAATATAGTATTTTGAGAAAGATCACATTCATATAACTTTTATTACAGTATATTATAATTAATCTATTTTACTATTTTTTAACTTCTTCCTGTGCTTAATTTATAAATTAAACTTTATCTTAGGTATGTAGTATAGGAAAAAACAGAGTACACATAGGGTTCACTACTATCTGCAGTTTCAGGCATCCACTGAGGGTCTTGGAATATATGCCCTAAGGATAAGGAGGAACTACTATAACACTGCTCACAACTAACATAATGCATGTTTTTGAGGTAGTTGAAATAATTTAAAAAGTTAGCAGTATAGTTTCACAATAACTCTGTTAGCAGTAATAACAAAACTGTCATTAAATTTTAAATGCCAAAAACTAAAAGCTACAATACTATGGTGGCACTTATTTTTATAAGGTCTTTAGGAATCATGCAAGGAAATGGCCATTTAATTATCTTCACAACAAGAAAGGAGTATGGCCATTTTATAGGGGCTATGGGGAGTCCTGGAAGATTAACAGAACTTTCTTAGTTATTCGGTTGGCTAAATTATTAGAGCAAGGCTTCCAGCTCTCAGAATACTGAGGTTAGCATCCCATTCTGGTGTCAAACAATGATAAAAGAAAAATAAGGACCGTAAAGTAAAAACAATACCAAAAAACCCCACTTATTTAAAATTACTGTACTTTATTTTGAATTTATGTCCTTACTTTCTTACTTTTTTAAAATGACTTTTATAAAATGACTTTTCTTTTAGGAAATGGAAACAGCAGATGAATATTACTTAATTTTTTTTAAGAAAATGCCCTACTGTCACAATGAAAAGTTGTCAACCCTAATGTCAATGCTCATTAAACTTGAAATTCAGGTCTAGTGACTACTGCACTACACTTCAGATCAGTCTAGTTGAGACTTTAAGTCAGAACACTTCATCATACTATAAAACAATGATATAGAATTTGACCTCTGGGTACAATTTACTGACAATTTAGAATTGATATTCTATACTGTTCATGCAAAATTAAGTACACTGCTTAATTCCTAGTACCTAGCATGGAATATGACCCATGATATCATTTTTTTCAGTTCACAAATGAATAAATCTCATGATTTATACATCTCTCAACAACAAAAAATGTTTAGATAAGACTAAGAACACAAGTTAATTAAAATTTGATGAAAATTATTTCAATAAAGTTAATGGATTTTAGCTATGAAACTAAACTCCTGAAGAACATTTTCTGTAACATTTTTAGAGGTCACATTTTATTATATAAAAAAGGGTAGAGGTAGTCATATTTTGATTTGAATTAAAGGTCTGCCATATCATGTAAGGATTTCTGAAATATAACCTTAATGTGAACATTGTTTTTATCAAAATGATAAACTACTTATGTAGTTTTTAAAGACCAGTAATATTTTCTAAACCAAGTAAATGAAAACTAAAAAGCAGAGGTATAAAAATTAAACTTTGGACGATATAAGTAAATAAACAATGGCAATATATAAACTTTGAGGAGGCGTGTATGGCCATGCCATCCTGAACAAGCCTGATCCTGTCTGATCTCAGAAGCTAAGCAGGATTGGGCCTGGTTAGTACTTGGATGAGAGACCACCTAGGAAGACCACCTAGGTCTTCCTTGTAATCTGTGAGGTCAACCAAGGATTGCTTTGCAAAAAAAAAAAAAAAAAAATTTTGAGGAAACAAATTATATTTCTCAACTTCAGACATTATGACTTAAGATTTTTTTTATGATTTAGCATTTTTCTCATATCTGAATGCTCTTAGTGGTTTGGTTTAAATCAACTAAAATAATAATTAATTAATTTAATCTTATCCCAATAATATCTATGTAATCAAAGCTCACTATTTCAGGATATTTTTCTCAAAATAGTTTAAAAAACTTAACATAGGTTATACTCCCTATATGAGACCAAACAGATTTGATATTAAAAAGAGATATCATGGCTAAAATTAACACAGTTTTATTCCTGTTCCACCTACATCATCTCTCTAGGATACTACTAGCCTGCTCTATTGCAAGTACATGTTATATCAATACTTACCAGTACACAAAATTCCATTTCAAAAGTTACTAATAAAATTTCTTAAAGAAAAAAAACTTATACTGTTTTACATATTAAAATATTTATATATTAAAGAATGTATTATGATGTCCATTTTTTTCAGTCAAGACTTGATTTAATTTTCCTATTTGTCTTTTTACATTTGAATCCACAAACAACTTACACTACTCAAATACAGTTGTATAAATTAATCTATTAAGTGATATCAAATATTTATACAATTTATTTGGTAATAATGACTTACAGATTGGCTAGCAATAACTTCAGTATTATAAATGAAGAAACTGTTTCAGAGGTTGCATATGCTGCTCTCTAAAACTGCAGTTCTGAGTGCTCTCCTAGCTGATACACAGATCTTATTAGCCATTACACAGTACTTAAGAATAGACAAGTAATGGAGAAATCTATTTGCAACTTGCATATAACAAATGATTATTATCTTTAATAAATATAAAGTGCTTGCAAATCTAGGAACGATTAGAAGCCCAATGGAAAAACAGGAAAAGGGCATAAGTAGGCATTTTACAAGTAGAAACGCAAATGGACAATATGAAAAATTGTTTAATGATATCTACTAACCAAATTAGTGTTAATTAAAACATCTCTTTTTCCTCATCAAATTGACAAAGATGAAAAGGGGAACAACCTAACATTGGCACAGACACAGTACAACCTTTCTGGTGGACATGCTGGCAATAAGCACATATAAGCGATTTCACTTCTGGAAATTTGTCCTAAAGAAATAATCTGACACACAAAAACCTGAAAAGGAAAAGCTGTCCTCTTAAGTATTATGAATAAATGCTTAAAAATCTGAAAAATAAAAATATCTAACTGGTATTTCACGTATATCTTGTAAGACTATGCAAAAAAAAGATGATAGTCTTAAATCTGAAAAAGATGGTCTATACATAATCCAGATTGCAAAATAATATCTATAATCTCATTTTTATAAAAAGTGTGTATAATAAGCGCATTCATTAAAAAGGTCCAGAATAGGAGATGGCACTTTTTCCGTAAATGGACAAATAATACTTTAGGTTTGTGGGTCATACAATCTCTGTCACAACTAACTCAACTCTGTCCTTGTAACGAAAAAAGTAGCCACAGACCATATGTAAATAAGTGTGGCTAGATTAAAAAAAAAAATCATTTATGGACATTAAATTCGAATTTCATATCATTTTCACACATCACAAAACAGTCTTAAAATTTTTTGCCGCCCTCTTAGGAATGTAAAAAACACTCTTACCTCACAGTTCATACAAAAGCAGGCCTCAGGCCAGTTTAGGCTCTTGAGCTATGCATAGTTTGCCAACCCTTGGTCTAGGACAGATACTAAAGCATCATCAGTAGTTTATCCTTAATGGAATTTGTGTCATTTTGTTGCTTATCTAATTAGTGTAATTTGTATCAATGGTACACAATAAACACAAAGTAGCTGAGCAGTAGTTAATATTTCAAAGAGCAGTGAATAATCATCACCAAGACTGCCTAGCATTTCAAAACCTACTGTGCCACACTGTCTTTTCTTTTTCAGACTACTTTTTTCTCTGTTCCTTTCCTTATATTCATAAATTCACCAGGTACTCACATCTATTTTCCTTTACATTCACCAGGTCAACTCACTAATCTTTTTACATTTCAGGTGAGATGGCTGTGATCATATCACTTCTTTGCTCAAGTTTAAACCCCTTAAACTTGGCTTTCAAGTTTCTTCACAAGTGAGTCTAACCTTACTTGCAGACTTCTGAATTACCCACCTATAGCAGGAATCCTAAACTCCAATTTAAAAAGTCTTTAGTCCTCTGAATAAGCCCAGCTGTTTATAGTTCTTTATTTCTCTAACACTGTTTGGATGATGATTGTTTTAGAGGGTTGGGAAGATCAAAGATATAGATGAAAGTATTTGGGATAAACAGCCAATATACACACTAAGTGCCAAAAGAGATAGAGACTATTCACTGATGTGTATTTTTTTTTCCTTTTCTATACCCTCTTAACTGGCATATATTATAGAAAAAAAATTAACACTTAATGAACTACACTTCTATCTTTTGCTCCTAACTTTAAATTCAATTGTAGTAATGTTTTACTGTTTCAATAAACCAAAAACACCTATACTAATGTACTCATGTAAATTTCAAGGATTCTTCTCCATTATGTATTTGTATCTCAACAGAAATAATTTCCTGCAGCAGTTAAATTTGTTCCCCAATTCTTAGGACATTCAATTATGTTTAAAAGATCAAGAACGCTGCAGTGCCCAGGGTTAGGATCCTAAATCCCAGGTGTGCCCCCCACCTTACATCAGTGTGACAAATTAATTTCTCTAAGCCCCTTTCCCTTATCTGTAAAATGGAATACCCACTTCACACATCTGTTGTAAAAATTAACAGATAGAAACGAATGCTGCATACATATTAAGAACTCCATAAATAGAAAATATCAATACTCTCATTACTGCTCAAAACCAGTAACCGAGACAAGATTATTTGATACCTGTTTTTCAGTGATTCTGTAGTGAAACAGCACAGTCGGAAAACTCCCGACATTCTTGTAGCAAACTAAATTAGCGCAGTCTACACTTTAATGTGTATATTACTTTACACAACCCCTCTAGAAAATAAACGAATGGAAAAGCACGGCAAAGCCGTAGAAATTTGTAGAAGAGGGGGAATATGTCTAGGATTCACTTCAAATTAACTAAGGGAAGAGGAGAAAGCCCGGCCACGCACCGGTAATCGCTGAAATTGGGTGACAGGTACACCGATTACACACTTCTCTCGACCTCGGCATAGTTTGTGAAATTTTCCAAAACAAAAAGTGTTTTTAAATGTTCAAAGGACGCCCTTTTCTTTGGGGCTTAATGCAAATCCTATTCATGATCAGGAAAATGCATTGGGAAGTTCTGAGGCGAAAAGCAACACTAGCCAGGTGAGGCTGCTTAAACGTCCCGGGCAGACCGGCAGACCGCTCCTCCTCCCCGAGGCCCCGAGGACCCGGCGGGGGCGCCGCCGCCGAGTCCCGCCCGCCTAGTCCTGGGAAAGAGAGCAACACCCAAGGGAACGGCCGCGGAGCGCCCGCCGGACGGACAGCGGGGCGGGGGAGGGGCGCACATGGACTAAGCAGGTGGGTGCTGAGTCCCAGCCTTCAGGGCAATTCCGCCCACTTCCCTTCGCCCTGCCAAAGCTCCAGCCACACCAGGGCCCTCAGCCGCCCTGAGAACCTCTCCGCCTGCCCTCAGCAGCGGCGCGGCCACCCAACGGCCCGTGAAGCCCTCCGGCCTCCCCGCAAGCCCGAAACGGGCTCCTCCAAACTCTGCCCTGTTACCAGGGTTCCCTGTCGCCGTCAGGCCCAGGGCACCTCCTCGACGCCATGCCAACCGCTTTCCCGAGTCTCTAGACTTACTTACCTCAGCCGCGCGGCAGCGAGGCGTCTTCCTCAGCTACTCAGGCGTCCTGCTTGGCGGTCCCGGGGCGTTGCTGCCAATCATTCAATCTCCGCCCCGAACACCAGACCAGATTAACCAATCAGCTGTTTCTTCTGGCCCGGAGGCGGGCACTGAGATCGCGGAGCGGAAGGCTGGGCACCGCCCCACGTGCCGGCTGCCTCCTCTCGCAGCCAGTGTGCGCAGGCGCAGGGCTCGCTCCGGAGCGTTCGCTTTCGCTAGCACCTCGTTTTGTGGCCTCGCTGTTCCGCCCAAGGAATTACTTTGTTTGTAAACCTCATGCTCTAGGTGTGCTGGAAGACCCACATTCTAAATGTAGCCTAAAGAGTGTATTACTTTGAAAAAAGCTATGAGTTTTAAGCCCTTGTTAACATACGCTGAGCCCTTTTGTCCCACGCTGTAGGACTTGTGCTCACGCGGCAGATCTGCTTCTGAGGACCTCATGTCTGGGTTATGTTTGTGGTTAGGGGAAGTGAGGATGCCGTGCCATACAAAGTGCCTGATGGATGAGGTTTTTACTCTACCATCTTCAGTTCCAGCATCTTTTGACTCTGATTCTGATTCTTTGGGAGACGTGTTTTTTAATAGTTGAATATTCTAGGACATTATGGATTTCAAATATTCCTGTCGGGAAACTATGTTCATTCCATTTATAGTGAACAATATATTCAGCATGGGAACGTGTGTAGGCATGATAAAAGATTCATATGTAGAGTAAAAAACCAGTATTTCTGTAGGACCTTTCAAGAGGCTGTTGCTGATTGGCTGTCTCACTTACCCTCCCAGTGTAATTGATCCCAGAGGTCGTTGGGCAGGCACCCCAGCTCTGATGCTCTTGTCCCAGTTGCCAAAGTCTTTGCCTAGCAAGGGCTTTCCTCCTTCAGCAAAAGCATTAATTCATTTACCCAACAAGGGCTTTTAGAGAGCCCTCTATGACAATATAAAGATTTTTTAAAGCCTTGAACCACACCCTCAGTGTGCCTACAGGCTAACAGAGAGGTAGAAATACAAATTTCACGTACATAATCAAAAGTTATAAGGAAGGCATGGAGGGATCCTAGGAGCTAAGCCTGCCTGGTGGCTCAGGGAACACATCAGAGAGGAGTGAGTGCCTCCTGATGTTCAGGCCCTTGTGTAATCTCCTCTTGGAGGTTCGGTTGGACCTAGTGATTTCCTTCTAATGAATAGAATACAGCAAGAGGAATAGGATGTCTTTTCCAAGATTAGGTTACAAAAAAGATTGTGGCTTCCATCTTGCTTGCTCTCTCTTGGTCTCTCCTTCTCTTGCTCTGAGAGAATCAGCCATTGTATTGTGAGCTGCCCTAAGGAGAGGCCCATATGGCAAGAAGCTGGGGGATGCCTCTAGCCAACAGCCAGTAAGGAACTAAGGTCCTCTTGTCCTTCAACCTGCTAACAGCCATGTAAGTGAAATTGGCAAAAGATCCTCTCCCACTTGAGCCTTCAGATGACTGCAGCCCTACTGACACGTTGACTGCAGCCTGTGAGAGAGATACCCAGCTAAACTGCACATGGATCCCTCACACACAGAAGCTTTGAGATAATAAATGATGGTTGTGGTAAGCTTCTACTTTTTTAGTAATTTGTTAGGAAGCAATGGATAACTAATATGATCTGTCTCCTCCATAAGGTCAATGGTTCTTAAATTTACTTTGGAGCTTGTTTAAAAATACATATGTCCAGGCCCCTTCCCAGAATCTTAGGTGATCATTCTGCATAGCTAAAATTGGAAACCAATGTAGGTTACAGGGCAAACCATTTGGGGATTTTAGAAGAAAATAGACTTCTTTTTTTCCATTTAAGTGTATCTGATCCTGGAGATTTTACTCAGATTAATAACTCAGCTATCTTGGCAGAATCCAGAATGACTGAAACTTTATCTGCTATTTGGAGTATTTATTAAATAGAGAAGAAAGGATCAGAACTTTCACTCACTTGCAGCCTTGAAAAAGTCCCTTGACCTTTCTATGCTTCCAGATTCCTAACAGGAAATTAAAAGATTATAATGTCATTATTTAAGTAAGAGATTTGTTCATTATTAAGTGTATACCAGGCCAGTATATTAGGTGACCAAGGCCAATTGTGAGCCAGCTTCCTTGTAGAGATTTAACAAAAGTTCAGATTTCTATTTGTTCATGTTGGTAGATGGTGAAGCTGAATTCTGTTGTAGAAAGGATGTGGGCTTTCAAGTCAGATAGACCATATTTAAAATATGCCTCTGCCTTCCAGGGACTATGCCATTTCTTTCTATAAACACAGTCTTGGGATAGACCCTGATTTACAGAGCTTTTAAAAATGTTTTTAAATTATATTTTGTTTTTTAAATTGCAATTACAGAAAATGTCAAACATACACAAAAATAAAAAGCATATACAATCCTCATGTATCTATCATACAGTTTGAACAATCAGGAGCTCATAGTTATTGGTTTCACCATACCTTTTCCAGGTCTCTGGATTCTTTTTGTTTTTGTTTGTTTGTTTGTTCGTTTGTTTGTTTTGGAGGTGCTGGGGGATGAATTCTGAGGCCTCATATAAGCAAACTCTGGGATTCTTTTGAAGCTCTCAGGCATGTCATCTCAATCATAAATATTTCAGTGTGTATCACTAAAAGTTAAAAGGTCTTTTTAAAAATACATAACTATAATCCCGTTATCAGGCCTAAAACATTGGTAACTGTTTCTCAGTATCATCAATTCAGTGTTCAAATTTACCTGGGTATCTCATTTATTTTTTATTCTTTACTGTTGGTTTCTTTGAACTAGAATCTTAAAAAGAGCCATATATTATGTTTGGTGGATATACTTCTGAAATCTATTTTAATCTACATGATCCCCCTACCCCACCTTTTTGTTTTGTTTTGTTTTGATGAAGAAACTGAGATTTCTATCCTGTAGAAATTTTTCACATTCAGGATTTTGCCGATTACATTCCTATGGTGACATTTAACAAATTCTTTTGTCTCCTTTTATTTTCTGAAAACTGGTAGTTAGTTCTAAAGGTTTGATCTGATTTGGGTTCAATTTTTGGCTAGAATACTTCATAGGCAATTGTCTGCATCAGAAGCTATATAGTGTTCAAATAGTGTTTTTCTTTATAACATTAACAGCTGTTAGTTAGTGATCATTGCCTAGGTCGATGATCTCATGAAGGGTTTGCAAAATGGTGATATTCTATCATTTCTTTTCAGTTATTAGCTAATTGGTTACCTTGAGGAATGTTTGTAAAGGAAAGCAAGTTGAATGCTTGTTTCTTAATATTTACCAATTTTCAGAGTAAGTATTGCACATGAACTATTTTGTTACCCAAGGTATAGTACATATAAGAAAGGCAAGTTTAATGCTTAGTTTGATTCTCTTTATTTACCAATTTTCAAGAAAATTGAGTTGGTTCTTTCCAATTCTGTACAGGAATTTTTCTTTTCTTTACTTTCCCCCCAAGATCAGTAAGCACTCATGCATTTTACCATTATAAATTAGATCAGATATTTTCTGGATAGCAGATTCTTGTACAGAGAGAAGCAAGACTACATGTACATATATGGAACATCTTCTAGGCACTGGGCTAGTCGCTGTCACATTATTTAATTACCACAGCAGTTTTGGAAGCAGGTGCCATGGTCTCTTTTTTTCAAAGAATAAGGTCCTCAGTAGCAGAAAGGGCGAGTACAAAGTCATACAGCCAGCAAGTGGTCAAACTCAGACTTGTCTGATCCATGTGGCAACATGTAGCTTTTTTGAGTGAGGTCCTACAGCACTGAGTCACTATGTAGGGCTCACTGGTTACTGCACCAGCCTCCTATCTTACCTCTTATCATATATCCTCCTCAGGCATTACTGTTTTGTGACTTTAAGTTTGTCACTCTCAGACTTGAAAAGCAGTTCCCTGGAACTGGTGAATACCCTTCTGCCTTATAACCTAATACACAGATTTTTGTTGAACACATTTTATTACATTTACACATATGATTTTACTTAATGCAAATTTATCATGTAACATATAAAACTATATTCACACCCTCCCCCTGCCCTCCAGTCTCTCAGATCCTATCCTACTCATTCAGGTATATATGCTGAAAACCTAAATTGTATCTTTGTGTTTTCCATACTCATACAATAACATACAAAGATATGTACTTATATAAACATGTGTAAGATATAATATTTTCAAAAATCAGATCATACCGTATATACTTTTAAGCATCTTTTATTAAAATGTAAAAATGCCTCAATATCTCTTCCTATAGCTCTAATGTCCTTTTCTTAATGGTTTTCTAATATATTTTTCATAATGGTCTCTAATCTTTATACATACCATCATTTATGAAAACATTCTACTATTGATATGCATTCATTTGATGTTAGGTTTTTTTTGGTTAGTGTTTGTTTTTTTTTGTTAATATGAACAATGCTGCAATAAACTTCTTTGTTATGTCTTTATATACTGGTGCTGTTATTTCTATGGTTTAGATTCTTGAGAATGGGATTGCTGCATCAAAAATATATTATTTTTATAACAGATTTTGCTGGATTGCTTTCTAAAAGGCTGTAATCATTTACATTTACACAGCAATATTGGAGAGTCCTCTTCTTGCCCATTATCCCTGCCAACAACTTTGTGTCATAGTGATTTTTGCCAGGCTGAGCAGCATCAAGTGATTATTCTTATTGTTATATTGATTTACATTCTTTAGTACAAGTGAGTTTAAATATCTTTTCGTGTTTATTGGCCACGTGCATTTTTCTCTTAATACCAATTATATCCTTTACCCAATTTCTATAGGGTTGTTTGTTCCCTTCTTGACAGTTCGTAATCAAGTTTTGAATGTTACCCTAGTCAAACAAGCACAAAAAATAAGGACGCTTTGGCTAGAAATAAATGATAAAGATTTATTCAAGGTTCTTAGGATTTGCAAATCATAAATACAACTAGGCAATACTCAGAGTGTTTTGAAGAAGAAAACAAAAACTGAGAGTTCTTATAGTAAAAAGTATGTTCTTGAGAAGAATCAGTACTGCATTCTTAGCCTCGGGATTGGTCCAAGATGGTAATCTTCCAGATGTCTGGCGGTCTAGATAATGGATGTTGGGCACTCTGGATATGTAATCATTCTTTCCTATATCCTTCAGATGGTTATCAGAGGGTATCTATAGAATTTATACATATGTATATGTGGATACAAATATATATATATAAAATTATATATATATATATATATATATATATATATATATATATATATATATATATATATATATTTCAAGCATAATTCAAGCATAATTAGAGAGTTCTAGTTAAGTTCCCAGGCTAGTTAAAGCAAGAATAGAATCATTTCCTCATGCTTCAGCCTACTTGGTGTAAGTAATTTAGCAGCTTGGGTATAGTGACTCCATTTTATTTTTCAGTTTTTCTCTCATCTTTTGACCACTGAGTTGCAAATTTATCTCAAACTTATTTTCTGACATTGCTTATATATCTTTTTGCCATACAAAAAAATCCTTTAAAACAAGTCAAATATGTACATGTCTTTTTTTTTTTTAACTTCTGGGTTTCTCATCTTGTTTAAGGTCTCCCCTACTTCTATATTTGGTATGTAATCTCCAAGATTTTCTGAAATAATTTTTTATATTTCATTTTTTTTAAACTTGAGTTTTTGATCCATCTGGAATTTATTTATTTATTAAGGAAAATGATGCATTATATGGATACAATTTTATTTTCATCTAGATGGATAGCCAGGGCTTCTAGTTATAATTATTTCTATCCTTTAAACATTTATACTTTGACATGCTTTTAAGTATTAGTTTGATAGTGTATGTATAGAACTTATGAATAGATACATATACCTATAGCAGAACTACATGTTCAAAAACTTTTTAAGCTGAAAGGGGTGCTTGATCAAAAAGTTTTGGAAACCACTGCACTAGACCATGAGCTCCTTACTTATGCTTTTCCTTACCTTTGAATCCATTGCTAAGACTGCTTTGACACATTGTATGTGTTCCCAAAATTGTTGTTAAATAATCAAATGAATGAAACTGCCATTGTCTGATTCATGTATCTTAAGCAACACAGCCATTGATAAACTTGACATTCCGGCTGTGTCCTGTAGAGAAATATCTGAGGCTAGAACAAGCAATGACTCATAATGACAATAGTTTAACTCCACTGGTCTTAAGTTCATGCATTTTTAATAGGAGAATAGAAATTCCTAACATCTTAAAGACTTCCTTGTAATCCATACATGCTTATGAAACTGGTAATTATTTTTTATGAATACTTCCCCTGCTTTTTAATGCCAGTCATTTACTCTCTGTAATTGCAGTTTGCTAGGAAGAATCTCTCTATACTTTCATGTCAGAAGCATGATTGTATTTTGGATTGTAAACTTTTAAGAGACAAAGACTACTGAACATATAATGCAGACAGTGCCACAAATCTAACAAGTCATCAGTTATTAGGAAAATCTCAAATGTCTTTTCTCTTTCTAATGTACAAATTAACCTTAGCAAAAATAGCAAGTTTACGCTCCTGGGCAAATGAGTTGTATTTAATAAGAACATTGAATGAAATTTCATTTACTCAATCACTTGGATTATATTTAACCTGATTGTGCCCTTTGGACTTATATTTACTTTTTATTACAGCTTTCTACATGTACAATTCCCCGTCCCCACCCCCGCCCCCGCCATTTTTTTTTCAGTTCCAGCAGTTGATTGGTTTGGTTGATTGTTGTAAATAAGGCTGTTGTTTCTATCACTGCGCATTACTTTCATCTCTTTTTTCTCTCAATTTCAGACTCAGTGTTCACTTACCACCACTTTGAGACTTTGGGAAACAGAACCCCCGCCAGACTTGTTTTTGCTATAGGTCAAATGGTATGAAAGAGACTTTTTCTACTCTACTCTTATTTACTTCTTGAGCTTATTAGAAGGAAGAGGATAACGACAAATAAAAGAGGACAAGGAATTTAGAGCACAAGTAAACGTTTGGTTTTTAAATTCACTTACAGACAAATCAAAGTATTGGAGATGTTAGCATGAAATACAGTCCGGGAGATTATTCTCATCCACGCTCTTTCTCCATTAGAGGGCTCTCAAATTCCTTCTGACTTTTATATATGAGCTACATGGCAGAATCAAACTGTAAAAGAGAATCCAGAATCTATTTAGTGATGTCACTGAATGCAATGGATGGATGTATTATGCTCAGATTAGCCTGTGGGATTTACACTTTAGAAAAAAATGTTTTAAAAACCTATTCCTAAACAAAGAACTTCAGTCACAGCCATCTATAAAATAAGTATATAAATCCTTACTTAGATAAACTAAATAGAAGACAATATTTAAAAAATATTTCACGACGAATTTGAGAAAACTTTTGATGAGAAGTTCTTTTCTCTTACATGAAAAAAAAAAATCGCTCCAAAGTGGAAGTTACCATTTAAACAAAAAACTGTACATTGCTGACTTCGCGTTGCTAGGAAGACAAGTGGACATTAGAAAGAAAGGAATGAGATCCAAGAAATGCCTAATACAGTGTTAACGTTCTTAGAAAAAGTCAAACAATTTTTAAAGATTATGAATTAAGTCTCACAGAAGCGAATGAAATATTATGCAACTTCTTTACGAGAGCTGAAAGAGTTGCTAGAGAAAAAAAATGTTGAACTTGAATTTCTGAATACAGGAACGGAGAAGTTCTTCCTTAGATGGAATGCTGGGACTTGTAGTCGGGTAAGTCCGACGATTTCTCCGCAGGAATCGAGTTTCTTTGCTTAGTGGACGGATAGGCGTTTGGTCCAATTCAGAATTCCTGGGTTCTCATTGGGACCCATCGTTCAACACTTCGTGCATTTCCCTAGGTCACCAATGAACGCTTTAGTATAAGAAAGCTTTCGAGGATTGGATGGCTTATTCTCGCGTTGTAATGCTATTAACCAATAAGAGGGCAGAACCGACGGATGTGTCAGGGTCATGGGGGAGAGTCTTAGAGCTTTTTCCGCTGGCGCCCTCGCTCTTCGGCTTCTATAGTAAGTCTGGTGGTTTGTTGTCGCCGCGGCACTCTCTGTGAACCCAGGAACCCGTTCCGCGTCTCCGGGTCCCTCTACCTTATCCGTTGGTGTGGTCCTGATGATGCAGCAGCCTGTGGACTCCTGAACCTCTGCAGCGGTATGTAGGGTCCAGGGACGTTAGACAAAGCAGTGGAGCCTGGAAGGCCGCGGAGAGCAAACCCTGCCTGCATCGTTTGGGCGAATCGGCCTGGGCAGGGGCGCTCTGCCTGCCTTATCTGAACCCAGCAGTGCGTTCCACCGACCCACCCCCGCGGCTCTTTAAAGCGCCCATGCTTTTATGTGTCCTGTAAAAATGTTAGCTGTAACACATTTTCTCTCCGTCCCCCGCAAGTCCGAATTTTACGAATCCTGGCGTTATTAATGAATGTCATCTCACTTTTTATCTCCCCAGGTGGTTCTTTGGTAACTTCCTATTGGTTTTGTGCACCTACATGTCTACACTAAGAGCAGAAGGATCTGGTTGTCTGGCTTCATTCAAGAGAGACCAGTGTTTACGTTTCTGTATTTTAAGAACTGTTATTGGGAGCATTAGTACTGTTAGCAACTCCTTTCGAGGTAGTGTACTGACATGTTAGGGCTGTGCAGAACATACCTCAATATCTGGCGGTATAAAGTCCCCACGGGAGCAAGTATTGTCCTTGTTTAGTAATTACCGATGCGCTAAGTTTCATCTTAAATTCTTATTTTCTTTGATCCGGGGAGCCACTCAGTATTATGTGAGGAAACTGAGGTTCGAAGGAGGTAATCCACCTTCTCAAAGAGTGAGTGAGTTGTTAGTCGCTTAACCGAATGTGGATTTTGGTTGTGTGAATGCCCTCTGCATTTCAGCATATGAGAACTAAGTAATACTTTTGAATTGAATGGTAAATGTTGGCTGAAAGAAAAGCAAATCACGCATCTGCCCTATTACAGGTGTCTCACATCAACTTACCTAACCTCTAGCTTCTCAGTGTGGTTCCCTGACCCACATAGCCCTCACCTGGGAGCCAGTTGGAAATGCAGAATTTCAGGCCTCACTTCACCTACTGAATCAGAATCTGCTTTTTAAGATCTGTTAGGTGATCTTGTTAAGAGTGCTTGTTAAAGTTTGGGGTACATTCATTGTGTTATAATGATTTGTCCAAATTGAACTACAAAAGAAAAAAGTTATGCAGTATGTCCATTCGTGTTCTAATAAGACTGGAGTTACAAAGAGGAAAGTTTTTTTTTCCCCTTTCATTTTTCTCATTTGCTAGTGAGGATATGATTTTTTAACAAAAATTAAATGTCTGTATTGGCAAATGTAGCTTTGCAGTTTAAAATTTTAAAATAGACATGAATATCTAAATAGTAATTAAGAAGTAACTTGTAAGACATCAGGTGCTGGTTTGTAAAAATCTGAGACAAAAATATTAACTACTACTGCTGACAGTTAAATAAAATTTCTAGAACTTTCTGTTTACTCATTAGTCCATACCCAAGTTTCCCACTATAATTTTCCCCCACAATTTTGTTTCATTGATCAAGATCCTTCAGTCAGTTTCTTTGGCAAGAAGGGGTGGTTTTTCCAGTTTATTAATTTGATTATTTAGTAATAAAACCAAAACATAGGCCTAAATTCACTTACCCTTCATGTTGTTCAGTATCTTGCAGAGTTTTAGTATTTTGTAGAGTTTTAATGTTCAGGAATTTATTCAGATGTCGATAGCCATGTTAAAAAGACATGTATTTATAGACCAACATAAAATTTTTCACCAGGAATCAACTGGTGTGCTTATTAAATTAAGTCTTGGGCCCTACCTCCAAGGATTCCTTTTTCGGTCCGTCTTAGAATCTGTATTTTAATAATGCAGTTTATTCTGATGTATGCTATCCAGGTCCACACCGTGGCCTTAGAAAGCAAGCTTAGAGTACTTTATTTTGCATTTGCTTGCAGACTTATTTTCTTTTGAATCTAATGGAGTACTCATTGTAGACAAAGGAAAGAAGAGAGGGCTTTTTTTTTTTTTAACATTACAGTTCATTGGTTATTAAAAACATTCTTCCTGTGAAGGCTAATATTTTTATCAAACAACTTGAGTATTTGTGTGAAATTGATAGAATAACACAAAAACACTAAATTTATCTAATACATGAATTGAGATTAAAGTTCTCACTTTTGCTTACCTGTTTCCATTTTCTTGGCTGTTCCATAGGTATCTTATAAAATCTTGTATGTGAACTCATCGATCCATAGAAGTAATAGTCATTTCACAGGATTTAGGTAATTCTCAGTAATGATGTCAAGAATGTTAATAAGAAAAATGAACTCTGACACTGAGGAATTCTTTCCTGAAGTTTTACATAAAAACCCATTTAACTTAGGGGAGCAACTTTCAGGTTCGCCTGCCTTTCTTGCCTTCATTTAAGTGCTGTAGGAAATGCAGTGCTTGACCATAGCTTCTGCCTCTCTTGTTATGTTAGGATACTTGATGCTATGTGGTATTCCAACCTTTCACAGGCAGATCCTTATTTGAGCTCTCTCCTTATCAGTGGGCTTTGAACTTTGAAAGATTTAACTGTTTTGACTTTTGTTCATTTCAAAGGAACAGGAAGGCCATAGATTTTTCACAGTCATTCTCACTGAATAGTTAGTTCTAAGGACTCTTTAGGTGACAATGGAGCTCTCCAGTTCCAAGGCCAGTGTTATATGCAAAAACCATCACCCAGAGTATTTGGTTCTTAACTGTGACTTGGCTCTTGGGCCTTTGAGCTAGTAATTGGTTCTGCAGGTTCCATTTTGGGTAGGGTTTGTGCTGGTGACAGCACATAAAGCTCATGGATAAACTGGTTTGTAAATTGGGATATTCAGGCCGTTGATAACAGGAGCACCTAAGACGTAGCATGTTTCCAAACCTTTTAGTCTTATCTTTATCCCTATGTATTCAGTCCGTTGTTTTTCTTTAAATCTTTTTTTTATTGCCACAGTAACTATAATATTTTTACTTTAAGAAAACTACCTGCCAAATACTATCCTGATGAAGCCCTATTTTCTCTGAGTACTTTATTTTGCATTTGCTTGCAGACTTAAAAATTATAAATGTATTTTATCTGGAATATGATTCTTTTTTTGCCATGTGATATATGTTAAAGAACCTTAGTGGTTTTAAAACTGCTTAGAAGTTATTACAATTTATTGAATAATCTTACTGTTTTTTATTGATTTTTGAATTCATATAACTATCATTTATTGAGCATTTATTGTGTGCCAGGCACTAGTCTAAGCCCTTTACATGTATTTTTATTTCATTTGGACAATACACCTGCTATAATTAACCCCATTCTACAGATTAAGAAACCGAACAAAGAGTTAAATGATTTGCTTAAAATCTCAGTTACCAAGTGGTGGAGCCTGGGTCTGGCTGAGAGCCTACCTTCTTATATTGAATGTATAAATATAGCTTTCTTGGGAGTAGAATCTTTATTCCCCCCTGCCCCGCCCCCAACCCAAATCCTATTGCTTTATTTTTAATAGCTTTGTATATTTTAATACTTTATATGGCCAGTTTTACTTTATTTTCCCTCAGAATAACTTTACTAGCCTTTCTATAGTTATAATCTTGTTCTGGACCCCCTCCCCCAGATGGCATTGTTGAAATTTGCATTAAACTTATTAATTTGTGAAAAGTATTTACACCTTTATATTCTTCCTAACAAGGAATATATTGTGTAAGTTGGTTAATTGAAGTGATTATTTTTAACTTTCTGCTCATGTGAAAATTATTCAATATTTTGTTTCTTTTGCTTTTGTATGTTTAGTATGTTAACATTTTCTAAAATGCCCTGTTTACTTTTATGGGAAAAGGGTATGCTGATTTTAAAAGAATTTTATGGGAAGTAGAGAAACTGCTGACCAGTTTAGCAGATAGTAAATAAGATTGTAGTCCAGTTCTATACTAACTTTTGTCACCTGGGGCAAATTATTTAATCTGTGACTTTGAAATGAATTACCAAATTCTATTTCATTCTTCTGAATATGGCAGACTCTGAAGTGGACAGGATGTGCTTAGGTTTAAGTAAGGTTCATTGTGACCTTCCAGACTCAACTGGCCTGAGCCACTGGGTGAGATAACCTTTCTGGTTTCTTTGCTTTCAACCTTCTTTGACTCTTTCCTTTTTCCTAGAGGATTTTTTCTTTTGCAGACCCGTTAAGCTGGGTTTTTTTGTTCATAGATGAATACGAAAAACTGTCAGCCTGCCACTTTTCCCTGAGGTACTTGACTTAGGCTCCAGAAAACTTCAAGAGGAAAAAAAGCACTGGCAGTATTACAATTTGAGAAATGCAGCGAAGGTTACAAGCTTGCACTGTAAAGACCTTGTTTATTGTGGTGCTGTAATGTTAAAATATGTATTGCTAAAAAGGAATTTACTGGAATATTGAAGATGACATATGTTCTTTAAACATTATGCATACATAAATAACTTGAATTTTTTTTTGAGTCAGCTTCTTATGTTCATTTTACTTGTCTTAAGCTGTGGAATTGCCAGTGCTTTTTCGTGATTTAGATTCATCTGTTTCTTTTAAAGGTTTTGTAATCCTGATTATTTAACAAATTGCAGAGCTAATTTTGCAAACCATTTCTACAGAATTTAAGAAGATTTTGTTCATGTGTATGGTATAGAAGATGAATTCTTCCTCCTCCATCATGAATGAAGAACCTGATGCTCTATCAGTAGTTAATCAACTACGGGATCTAGCAGCAGATCCATTAAATAGAAGAGCCATTGTCCAGGATCAGGGATGTCTGCCTGGCCTTATTTTATTTATGGACCACCCCAATCCTCCTGTTGTCCACTCGGCTTTGCTTGTAAGTTGCATTTACTAGTTTTAATCTTAGTGTTATAATTTTGCAATTAAGTAGAATTTGAAGATGTGTTAGATGACCAGCTAAAAAATTAGAAGTGACTGTAGAGCAAATAATAGTAAGTCTCTTTCTGTGTGGGCAAACATGTACGTGTCTAGACCTTTGAAACAAATGGTAGCATACTACATGCATGGAATATTCTGCAACCTTTTTCCCTTAAATTTTAAGGATTATATTAGTACAGATGGACACTTCAAAAGGCACTTAATTGTTCTGTTTTTATTTTGTAACAGTTTAATTAAGATGTAAATCACACACTATACAATTCACCTATTTAGAGTGTACCATTCAGTGGTTTTTAGTATATCCATAGAGTTGTGCAGCCATCACCACTATCTATTTTAGAAAATGTTCATCATTTCAGAAACTACTCTTTACCTATTCCCCAGTTCCCTACCCTGCTTCTGTGAGAGGCTGCGACTTGCTATCTTCTTTAGCTATTCCAGCAAAAATGCCTACATATATTTTATATGAATAGAATAATATAATATGTGGTTTTCGTGACTGGTTTCTTTCACTGAGCATAATGTTTTCAAGGTTCATCACATTGTAGCATGTATCAGTACTTCATTCCTATTTATGGCTGGATAATATTTCATTATAGGGATATGCTATATTCTGTTGGCATAAATGATAAATGGATAAATTCATCAGTAGATGCATTATATTGTTTTAATATAAGATAAGAAGGAAAGGAGAGGAAAAGAAAAATATACAGGATCATAGCTAATACATAAGGAATTATGAGAAATTAGGGGGCTAAAGAAACATGTTAAAGAACAACATAGGGCAATCAAGCAAATCCAGAATGTGATAATTTCTGAAGGACAAATAATCCTATTCCATAAACAATAAATGGCATTAAAAGGAAAGACAGTTGGGATAGAGGAGAAGAAGGAATAGCAGTAACTGTTATAGATTAAAAGATACTTAAGGGATGCATCAGCCAGGTGTAATATGTAGACTTGATTTAGATTCTGATTTGAACAAATCAACCATAAATATTTTTAAATACCTTGAAATGATTATGGATCAGATAGTAGATGATATTAAAGAACATTAATACTTTGCAGGGTTTATAATAGTATTATCATTAAGTTAAAAAAAAAAAACAACAAACATTAACTTCTTAGGGATGTACCGAAGTATTTACAAATGAAGTTATACTTTTTCTGAGATTTCCTATAAAGTACTCCAGTGTGGTTACTGGTAGGAGAGATAAATGAAACACGATTGCCAAGTGGTTGATAATTGTTAAATCTGAATGATGGGTACATGGAGGTCACCACACATTTTCTCTCTACTTTTCTGTCTTATAAAAAATTTCATAACAATGTTTGAAAGAAAGTTAATGTAACAGAAAATTTTAAACTCACTGTCCTTTACTTAAGGGCCCATGATTAATTCCCATTTAGTCTAATTTTACAAGTTCATACAGAAAAATAATATTGGCTTTTCTTTTTCAAAAATCAGACTGCATAATATCGATTTCCCTTTTTATCTTAATAGAACAAAGTTAACAGGCAAAACAAACATTGACATTGCATAAAGGATGAGAAGAGTGTGTTGATCTAGATAAGGACTTGGGGTTGAAGCAAGTTTTTTTTTTTAATAGTCTAGACTTGAACCTGTTTAAATTCAGAAGGCAAGAGATTGCTAGAAAGAAATTTGAGAAGGCTCTCATAGTTGTTGCAGAAAATGAGAAAGGTTGCTATGAATGGTGAGATTGTTCATAGGTGTTCAGGGGCTGATTACTTTGGTAATATTGAATGATATGATACTTATGGCTCATGAAACTCCTTTTTCATCTCCCTTCAGGCCTGCTATAGGTTCTGAGGATCAGATAGTTGTATTTGTTCAGGTAAGTTGGACAGAATGACTACGTGAGGGAGTTTAGGATTTTGGCAAGAAAGTGGCTGAAATGATAGATTGTAGGTGGTAGGCTTAATCGGAAGGAAAGTTAAGTTATGGAGGGATAGAGCTAAGGAGGATGTAGAGCGATTGGTGGGTGAAAATTTCTAAAGAGATTGAACAGATGTGGTGTTTTTATAATTTAAATTTATCTTCACTATTGGGTTATTAGCTATACCCTTTTTTTAAAAAAAAATATTTTTGTGTGGTTGCTCTAGATTTACGATATGCATCTTCAACTTATTATCACAGTCTACCTTGAAATAAAACATACACTTCATGTGTAATGTGAGAAGCATGCAACAGTTTATTTCCATTTCCTCCACCATCTTTTGTGCTATTTTTTGTTGTACATTTTACTTCTACATATGTCAAAAAATCTACAGTATTTTTTGCTTTTAAGTTATCTTTTAAAGAGATTAAAATTTTAAAAATCAAATGTATTTTATATTTATCCTTGTATTTACCATATCTGGCATTCTTTAGTCCCTAATATAAATTCACATTTCTATTAGTGTCCTTTTTATTCTGCCTGAAGAACTTTAACTTTTTATGTATTGTGGGTTTGATGGTGGCTTTTTCTTTAGTACTTTGTCTCATAGGATTTCTAACACGACTGTAATAATTCTTAACTTTGTTCCATTCTATGTAATTCCTTTTTCTGGTTTCCTTTGTGACTTTATTACTGATTTTCAGCAAACGATAATGACGTGCTTGAAATGGATGGTTTCCTTGGGGTTTTGTTTTGCTTGGAATTTGTTGAGCTTCTTGGTCTGTGGATTTATAGTTTTCATTAATTTGGGGAAACTGTCCTTTATTATTTTTTCAAGTTCTTTCTGTCTCCTCCCTCTCACTCTTCCTAAACTCCAATTACATGTGTGTTAGATACTTCATATTATCCCACAGGTCTCTGCTATACTACTTTTTTTTTTTTAATTTCTTTTTTTCCCCCTCTCAAGCTTCATTTTGGATAGTTTTTATTGCTACATTCTAAAGTTCATTGTTCTTTTTTTCCTGTAGTGTCTAATCTGCTATTAGTCTTATCCAGTGTGTTATTCATTTCAGATAGTTTTGTTTTTGTCCTATAGAAGTTACATTTAGGTCTTTTTAATATCTTCCATTTTTTCCTCACCACATTCATGTCTTCCTACTCACCCTTGAGCATATGGAACATATTTAGAATAGCTGTCTAATTTCTAATACTCTCTTATTTTCTAATTCCATCTGTCATAGTTTGGTCTGTTTTTATTGATTTTTCCCTCTGGTTATGGGTCATATTTTCCTGCTTTTTATGCCTGATAATTTTTAATCAGATGTCAGCCATTTTATTGTTTTCAGTTTTCAGATATTTTTGGTATTCCTATTAATTTTCTTGAACTTTGTTCTGGGTTGCAGTTACGTTACTTAGGATGAATTTGGACTTGCTTTTAGGCTTTGTAGAGTGATTCCAAGGCAGGATATCCCCACAACTCATGGAGGCTCTTCTGAGGATTCCCCCTGATTCCTCTATGCATGTGAAGTCTTTACACCTCTGGCTGGTGATACTACAAACTTCCCAGCCGGTGTGAACTCCAGGAAGTATTTCTTTCCTTAGTGGTTTTATTTACTAGCACTATGGCCTTTTGCCCCAGGCATTTGCAAACTAATATTAAACCAGAGATTCTTGGGGACCCCCTCAAAAGATCTTTGGAGTGCTCTTGCTGTTGAGATTCCTCCTCTCTGTTGTTCTCCTTTGCAAAATCTAGTGCCTGAAGTGTTTTCTGACACCAGCCAATTAATTCTCTGATCTTCTGTGGACATCAGCTGGTGTTTGACAATATAATTCAATTCTGACATTACCTGGAGCTAAGTATTAAACTCCTCAGGTTTAAGATTTAGTCCCACAAGATTGCTCTCACTTTAAAGGCCAGTCGCAAGTATCAGGTTACCATATTTCTGACTGAACTGCCATAAATTGGGTGTTACAATGACCCTGTCCTCAGGTTTGATAATTTAATTAATAGAATGGCTAATAGAACTCAGGAAGCCACTTTACTTATGTTTACCAGTTTATTGTAAAGGATACACATGAACAGGTTCATAGGGCAAGGTTTGGAAGGGCCCTGAGCACAGAAACTTCTGTCCCTGTGGAGTTGGAGTATGCCACTCCTTGCAGATGAATGTAGTCACCAATTAAGAAACAATTTTCTCGTTAAAGTGTTTTTATAGATCTCAACCCCCTCTATAAATAACAGAAGATACTTCTGCCCCTTAGAAAATTCAAAGGATTTTAAGAACTCAGTGCCAGAAACCAGATAAAGACCAAATGTTTTGCATTATACTGCACCTCTCCAACATCCCCAGCTCTGATCTCTGCCTCCCTAACTCCACAAGGCCAGGGGGCTCCATTTGGGTACCCCCGTGTGCTACAGTCTAGAAACTGCCTCCAAAGCAGTAAGATGGAGCAGTGGTAGGGCCAACTTCATCATTCCCTTCTCAGGGATTACAGTTCTGTGCTGCCTCTCGTCCAGTGTGTTTAATATCTGTTGTCTTTGTTATTACTTTTTATGGAAGGACAGCAGTCTCGTGGCAGTTAACCTTTTATGGGATGAAGTGAAAATCGAGGTAGAAGTAGTTGCAGAAAGGATAGGAGGTTGTAGTCAGAGATTGTTGATTTTGTGATTTCATAGATTGTACCGCTTTGAGTAATGACTAGGTACTTTGGAAATGGAGTATAGAGGACCAGTAAAAAATATGAAGGTCAGTGAGCTGAGATGGCAGTGCTTTGGATGGTGTAGTTCATGGAGGTGTTCTTCTGAGAATCAAGTACCAAAGTTTCCATGAATGATGAGAGATTAGGAGGTCTGTAGAACAGTGAATGAAATCCCTAAAGAATTAGCATGTGAAGGAAATACTTGCAAAAATCTTAAGAAGAGCTTCCTAGAAAAGTTGAACTCAGAAAATAGAAATTTGTGAGAGTGAGTTCATCTTTTACTTTTCAATTAAAAAAAATTTTTTTAAAGGTGAATTGTAAAAATAGAAACAGTTTATTCCATAAAGATAGTTGTGTGTTTTGTTCCTCTCAGCAGTTTATTTTAATTCATATGTAAAAAGCATCTAGGAATATGTTGGCTATTGAAACTACACCCTAAATTAATGAATGGAATATAGTTCTTTGTATCCTCCACAAGATGACACAGTGAAAATAAAACCGGAATAACCTAATTTTGACTTTGCAGATAAGTTAGGAACCTTCATTTCAAAGAGCAGATTCAGCTACTCCAGCTGAAAGGCTCTTCTCTCCCCCAGGGGACTGCTCTGATTATCACACTTAAGAGTTTATGAACACTTCAGAATCAATTGATTCTAAAAATGAAAACCTATTTTTCTCTTGCAGTAAGTTAGTAGTGGGTTTAATTTTGGGTGTGAGAATTAACATCTGGATGTGGGAATTAACCTGTTACTGTTTCTACTGTAGGCTCTTCGATACTTGGCGGAATGCCGTGCTAACAGAGAAAAGATGAAAGGAGAACTGGGTATGATGTTAAGCTTGCAAAATGTTATACAGAAGTAAGTACAATAGTTTCCAAATAGAGTAAGAAACTTAGATCATCTTATTAAACGTATACTGGCTAATATATAATTTTACTGAAAAAAATTTTAAGTTATTTTTTTATGGTGGCATTAATTAATGAACTCCAGTAAGTTTCAGCTGTACATTTTGACAGTAAGGCATATGTATATTTACATTGTGTGTTTTGAAGTTTTTATCCTAATATAAAGGCATACCTTTTGTGATTTAGATGTCTAAAACTGTTCTGATGGTCAGTGTTCTGATATTCTGAAACGTTGATATTAATGGTTCTTATGAAAATGCTCAGATTTTATTTAAATGTTGATAAACATTATGCTTATGAATATTTTTTAAAAAGAAAAATCCTACCTTGTGTGAAGTTTTGTTAAGTAAATTGATTTTCTAACAAAGCAACACATTTGAAAATAGTATTATAGTATAGTACAAAATTATTTTGTTGCTTCATCCTGGTCTTACTCAAAAGAATCTTCATTAGTGTCATACAAAAAAGGGGTTTTGGTAAGGTTTTCCTGAACATCATTGAGAGGTCTCAGAGACTTAGAACTATTTAATTTGAATTTTAGCAAATGGGTGGCTTTTAATTGTATCTCTCATTTTACTAAGATTTTCATATCCATTGTTTCATTTTGTTATTTATGACTTTCTGAGGTAGGTTTGACAGATAACAGTTTTATGGGTGTGGAAAATACAGAGGCCAACTTACTTATCTGTGGTCCTTCAGCTGTGTTGCCTCTGGGGTTGTCTGGTTTGTTCCTTTCTTAGGCCTTGCTGATTTCTTTGTAGAATGGTAGAAATTGAAGATTCACTGTTTTGATATTTCCAAGATAAATATCTAGAAGAAAAAGGTAAGCTTTCTGAGGCATTCTCTTAAGTTTTTATTCTGTATCTTGATCTTATACAGGAAAGGCTGCCTTTAAAATTATAATAAGTAACCACTTAATTTGTTTTTTTTTTTTTTAAACTTACCTGCAGTTTCTTTGGCTTGAGTGGTCACGGAAGTTCTATAATTGCCAAATACTATAAGTTGAATTATATTAGTGGAGAATTATCTAAGCTGATTTCCAAGGCAGTGATTTTTGTTTGTTTGTTTGTTTGTTTTTTGCTTTTTAGTGTTTTGGGTTCTAGATAAATTTTATATGATTACTCTTATTTTTTAGAGATTACTTAAATATTTGTTCTTATGGTCACCTACCTGATAGGCTAGTTCTTTGGTGCTTTCATCTTTGACAAGATAGAGACTGAAGTTCTTTTCTTGCTTTTATTCTGGTGATCAGATAGGAATAAAAATAAAAGGAAATATTGACTGCCATCAACTGTGTTAATCCTTGCTTATCATTTGAAGTCAATTTCATTAGTGAAAATTTGGATTCTAGTTCTGACTTGAGACAGATCCTTTCTTTGCCCTTCAGTTTCCTTATCTATAAGCCTGAAATAACATCTGCAAAGTAATTGAGGATCCAGTGGGATGATATATATATAAATGCTTTGTAAATTCTCAAATGTGTAAAATATGAGGTTGCATCATTCTTATTTCCAGTATGCTTTAATGCCATATTAGTTAACTACTTTGGCACAGTTCTCTTGGAAACAGTGAAAAGTTTAAGCACAATATGGATGCTTCTGTAGGGCTGTTTTATTCTTATGATGAACTTAAGGTTGTGTATTCCTTTAACAAGTATAGTTGTTGAAGTCAAAAATAGGTAGTAAAAATTTTTAAATATTAGAAACTTCATGAAAATTTAATGTTGATTTATTAAAATAGACTTCAACTTTGAATTTTAAAGATAAAATATAGAGCAAGTTTTAGAGATAAAAATTTAACCTATAAAACAATTTCTTAGGTTGGTTGTCTAAGGTTGTGATATGTGTGTATATATGTGAGAGATACATCTGTAAAATAGAAAGGGACACTACTTGTATCTTTTTTCTTTTTTTTTTTATTTAAGAGAAGTGGTATGTCAGCTGAGGTCGTTATATTTGCGAATCTAGGAAGGAGATACTGAGATGTAGTTAAAACTAGAAAAGGTTAATTGTGGGGTAAGGTCTGTAAAGATAAAGGAGAATGAAGCAAGATTAAATTAGTCTTTAGACTATAGGCAGATTGACACCTGTGAAAGGAAGGTGGACAGGAAACTGAATGGGACAAGTCTCAGATTGCAATGCAAGTTAGCCAACTCAGTGGGGAGCTCCAGAGCAAAGATTACCTTGTAGGTGAATTTTCATTAGGCAGAAATGGCCAGGCCCTAAGCCTCTACTGCTCTGTCATTGTCTGGGTGCTGCCCTAAAAGAGCCAGGTTTTAGAATAGAGGATTGGAAGGTGGTTGTGATGAATTTCAAAACCACCACAGCTGGTGGCTCTGCTACTGGACTTCCTGCAGCTGAAATGCAGATTTCTTTCTTAAAGGGAGATCCACTCAGTGTATTTCCATGACTGTCCCAAGTGGCTTCAAAGTATAGTCTTTAGAACAATGTGGTAATTGTTGCTGCCTCCTCCAGTGGTAAAACAGATGTACATTTGTATATTTCATTACTATAATTTGGTCCTACAGCCCTCTCAAACATGGAGATATAATATAATAATTATTTTATAATTTTGCAGCTCATTTGGCCATTGGAGATCTTAAATTTGAAAGTTGCCTTTTGTGCTTTTTAAACATCACCCACGTTTACTGAAGTAGCCATCTTAAAAGTTTAGCAGTATAAGTAAATGCTAAAAGTATGTGTTTTGGCTTATAAACCTCAAGACTATGAAGTATTGGATCAGGCTTTGGTTCAGCATGTTTAACTTTGTGTTGTGAACTATCTCATGGCTTGGACACAATATATTTTTTTTAAGAAATTTTTATAAAAATTGGCATTTTTATTATCTCTTCATTTACTTGTTTCTTTTGGGTACTCTCTTTTAAAAATTCTTAAAAATCAAAATGAAAGTTTTTTTAATCATATAGAGCAAGGTGAGTTTTATATACAGTAGTCTCCCCTTACTGGTGGTTCGGTTTTCCATGATTTCACTTACCTGTGGTCAACTGCGGTCTAAAAATATTAAATGGAAAATTTCAGAAAATAAACAATTCATAAATTTTAACGTGTGCGCCATTCTCTGTAGTGTGATGAAGTACTGAGTCTGCCTGCACCATCCTACTGGGGCACGAATCATCCCTTTGTCCAGCGTATCCATGCTGTAGATGCTCCCTGCCCATTAGTCTCTTAATAGCCTGTCTCAGTCTCAGTGGTAGAGCACTGCTTGTGTTCAGGTCACCCTTATTTTATTTACTGATAGCCTGAAAGCGCAAGAGTAGTGATGCTGGCAATTCAGATATACCCAAGGAAAGCCATAAAGTGCTCCTTTACGTGAAAAGGTACATATATATAGAAAAAAAACATGGTATATATAGGGTTCAGTACTATCCATGCTTTTGGGCATCCACTGGAAGGGTCTCAGAATGTACCCCTTGAGGATAAAGGGAGGACTACTGTATGCATAACTGATTTGAAATTTTAAACATATATTCTTTAAACATTATTTTGTATTTTGACATTTGTGTTACCAAATACAGATAACTTATTTATTACTGTTGTAATGTAACTAGTGTATGAACTAATTAGCATCCCATTTTTATATAAGTCACCTTGATAAGCTGTAGCACAAAAGATCAGTGTTCTATCTCAAGATAATTGTTCTCATTCAGGATGAGATTCCTATCAGTTTCTCTCTTTAGCAATACTGAATTAGGAGGAGATTTAACTATGATCCTATGGAATCAAACAACTAAGAAAGTATAAGAAGATCTTCTCATATCCCAGAAAGAGCCACAGAACAAAGAAAATGTATTGTGAAGGGATACTTTATTGACTGAAGAGAAACCTTCCATCTGGCAGTGGTCAAAGAGGAAACCAAAAAAGCAGAAGTAGGTAGGAAGAGTGGAGGTTATTTTTCATGTGTGAAGTGGACAAGAATATTTTATAAAATAGGGAAAATTCTGCATACTAAAGATTTTGCCCCTTAATAACCATATTATGTTTTGCTACAGAATATTGGTGAGATTGTAACATGTTATTCAACAGCAGGTTTTACGTATGTGGAGGTCAAATTGGTGCTTACAGATCAACAATTGGATTGACTTCAAAGTCACTGTTACTCTCAGTTCTTTATTTGTGAAGAGAATTTGAAGTTCTCTGTCACTCAGAATGAATCTGGCATTATGTTCTAATTTAAACTCTGCCATAAATACATATTTGTCATTAGAGGTTAGAACCTTTTTACATTTTATTTTTAGTTTTGCATCCCTATGTGAAGAGAATTTCAAAATGTCAACTTAGGAAAACATCTGAACCCAGTTGAAGACATTTGTTAATTGGTATTTCAAGAGTAATACTTCTGATATAAGATGCATTTTATGAAAGCACTTGTGAAAATCTAACATGAAGTGTACTAGAAATAAAAACCACTTTAATAAAATGTGGCATCGCAACTTTAAAATATCTCATTCATCTGGAGAACTGGCTAAAATTCTAGATTTTGAAACAGTGCCATAATAAATGGTGGTCTATTCTTCTTGCTAAAATCTTGGATAAGAAGTGTGTGCTTCATTCCTTTATGCATTTTTTTCTATGTTCTTTTACTTTTTAAAATGTCATCTTAAATCTTATTACAAGTATGTGGTGTGTGGCTTATTTGTAAAAACTAGAAAATACAAAAAGGAAGAAAACCTATAATGCCATTTATCTTTTCACTTATATGTGTGTGTATACACACACACACACACACACACACACACATATATTTTTTAAACTTTAGATTGGAATGATATCAAACTTAAAGAAAAGTTGTAAAAACAATACAATGCCTTGATACCCCACATCTAGATTCCCCAAATTTTAACATCTTAACAATTTGCTTTACCATTTAATATTTACTTTATTATTCTCTCTCCATACATGATATACATGATGTTATTTAGTACATATATGTTCATAATTTTTATATGTGTGTATATATGTGTGTATTCATTGTGAAGTATGTCTTTTAAGATTAAAAAGTGCCCTTTAGTATATTTACTGCTTGGATTTAGGGTTGAAATTCTACTTTGTTTGATATCAGTACACAACCCCTGTTCTTGTTTCTATTTTTTCCCATTGTTTTATTTCTGAATCACTTTTAAAATTGTCTTGTTTTGTGAGTCAAATTGTAAATCTTTTTCTTTTGATTGGTGAGCTAAGTCTGTTTATACTTATAGACCAATACTTTTCATCTTAACTCATTTTTGTTGTAGTTACCATATATATTATGTTACAGTAGTTGTCTTTCTCTGCATGATGTTTTATTTTTAAAATGTCTTCTGATACTTAGAAAGATTTGTTTTATTATTATAAGTGGTTGCCTTTGTACTTATACTTTAAAAACTGTTCTAAGTTGTTTTCTTGGTTAAACTTTTACTCTTGCTTGTTAGTATTTAATGTGATAATCATTTGACTCCCATCTATTATGCATTCTGTAGTCACAAGAGTTTTTTCTACTTTCCTCTTCTCTTATCCCTTCTTTTTTTAAGTTGCATTATTTCTACTTTGTCAGAACATTTATATATTCTTATATTCTATTTCCCACATTTTTCTTAAACTTAGATTTACAGTTAAATATATAAAATGTTTATCATCAATCTTTCTGTGAAAGTTCTCCCAGTCATCTCTTGGTTGAAGCTCATTCTCTTGTAGATTGATCAAGAAAAGCTCAAGTCTTCTATGAGTTCTTTCATATTTAATTTTTTAATATAGCCTCAATACTTGAAGGACAACTGGACTGGATCTGTGGCTCACCTTTTGTTTTCCTGAGATTCTCAAAAATGCTGTTCCATTTTGCTTTGATATTTTATGTTTTGAGAAGTCTGATGTCAACCTATCTTATAAAAGATAGAGACCATAGTAATACAGTAAGTCCTCTCTTAATGTCCACATGTAACAACCAATTTTACCTTAGGCTAATTGATATAAACAAGAGTTAAGTTCCTGTGGCATCTCATAAACATTATAACGAAATGACATTGAATAAAATGATATGATTCGAGAGCCTGCTGTAATTTACTTAATATCAGGAGCACTCTTCCATATAATCATTTTCCTGCAATATCATTCTAAATGACTGCAGTTCTATTCCACATCCTTAATAGGTTTTTTCCTATTGTCTCTTTTGTAATTACTTAGAGGTTGGCAAGTTTTTTTTTTCTGTAAAAAGGAAGATAGTAAATATTTTTGCCTTTGATGGACAGTCTCAGTTGCAACTACTGAACTCTGCCCATGTGGGTTAAGCAGCCATAAATGGGATGTAAATAAATGGGCTTTGGCTCAAGGATCATAGTTTCCCTGCCTTGGACATCATTGTTATCTAAATGGAGCTGTTGACTTCCTTCTTAGAACCCTTTTCAAGTAAGGATTTTTGTGTTAAAAGATAAGGGATAATTTTCTGGGTTGCATAAATGTTACAAGAACATTTTTTCTTGGCAAGTAACACAGGGGGGAAAAAAATGCAAAACTAAGTCCAAAAGGTAACATGAAGTTTTTAAAATAGTAAGTCTCTAACAGTAAAATAGTATATTAATTGCTTTCATGAAGTATGTGGAAGTCTTAACTGACTGTTATGGGCAATATAAAATGTTATTAACAGCAACTAGAATTAGAGTGAATTGCTGACCAATAAGGAAATATTACATTTATATTCAGAATTAAAATTATTTTTAATATATAATAGAGATCAGAGTTCACCTTTTAGTTGTGCTTTATGAACAGTGTTTTGAATTTTTTTCAATATAGATAACTAATTAGGAAAAGTGATGAGGAATCAATATACTTCATTATGGAATAGTAAATTACTGAGAGCAAAATTCCAATTACTAAATGAAAGAGCCTTTTAATAAAGTCTTTTTTTCTGATGTCAGATTTTAAGGACTGAACTAAATCCAGGGCATTAATCAACTCTTTTAATTTTCCTAAGAAGATTAGGGCAATTAATACTTGCTTAATTATACAGTGTCTCTTAACATTTATGACCAAAAGTACTGTATAACTCTAGACTTTTTTAAAGAGGAAGGTAGCTTTCAAATTTTTAGATGCTCTTGGATTTTTCTTTTTGGTTTCAAAAACATATTTTTAAAATGAGGAACTAGTATCCAAATCAAGAAGCAACTTGGTTTGTAAATCATTTTTGCTTAAATGCTTTTGTAAGTTTTGTAAAATTTTTTTGCCTAAGCCAAAATTTTACTTAGTTTTAAAACAGATCTGGGTCTATACATAGAGATCTTCCCTTAACTATTTTATAGGAAGACTAGGAATAAAGTTTAGTTCTATGAGGTAACCAGAAGAACATACTTAAAATAACAGATCGTCATGTTGCTTTGATTATGTTAACCTTTTAAAATGTTTTGGTTTTAAGTACATAGAAATTGAAAATCTTCCAGAAAGAAATTTATTACTGTATGAAAATGACGAATCTTTGAAACTGAAGTAAGGAAGTTAAAAATGGCAGTGGTGGCAGTAGTTATTTCATTTAACCATTTTTGCTAATCTGTCATCTGTAATTGTTTTATCTAAATAGGCATAGTCTGTATGATACTATAGATGAAGTTAATTTTATTGTAAATCCTCAACTTTCTAACAAAGTTTGAGTAGCCTCTGTAGCCGTACAGTCAGTCATAAATGCTCATGCGTCAATTGTACAACTTGTCCTTATGAATAAGTGGCAGTTTCTCCCCTCTGTTGCTACTGCTGTGGGAACCAATAGAACAGATTTATGAGAAAATTAAGCCCTAAAGCCCTAAGAAATCCATTAGATGTACAGAGTATCTTTCCTGTGAATCTGGAATGGTTCTAGCTCTATACCATCCTTGGGAGAATTGAGAAAATATTCACTCAGATTTTTTTTTTTCTGTAGGCTTTTTTTGTAGTTTTTTCCCTCTTAAATTCATGAGTGATTCTAACTAATGTCCTCATATTCTTTACAACTTGTGGTTGCCTAGTATTTAAAATATCTCAGAACTGTAGTGACCTCTTCAATAAACTGTAAAATAGTTATCGGAAAAGTGCTGAGACATCTAAAAAAAAAAAGTTTTTTCATAGCTTCCTGCAATACAGAGCCAAAATCATTCAAAGTAATTGATCTTTGTGGTCAGCAGTGGCCCCAAAAAAGCACCTGACATAGTGAATTAAGAGCCTGGAAAATTGCCAGATTAGCACCCCTGGAATAGAAGGTCTTCATAGATAGGATGTGTACAGTTTGAATATCAGAGATTTAAGTATTCTTGCTCATTCAGTAAACAAATGAATTGCAAAAAAATTTTGTTAGGCTTTGTGGAAGGTAGAGTGAGAATACACCCCTATTCTTGAAGAGAAAGAAATATAAAATTAAGATAAGTAGTATACGGACAAGCATGGTACTTTGAATTTATGAATTAGGTGTTGGCGGGGGGAGGCTTCATAAAAAAGATGGTGGGTGAACTGAGCCTTCAGAAGAGAAATAAGAGTTTGAAAGAGAGGCATTTATAAAAAAAGACACGGTGATCTGATGTTGGTAAAGCTTAGTTGGTGGAGGATAGATTTTAGAGGCCTTGAATGTATATGAAATGGTTTGGACTTGAGGCCATTTATAGGTGAAATGAGTATTATTTTCTTATAGTTATGTGTGTACATATTGTTAATTCAGTTAATAAGAATCATTAGATCTCTGCTGTCCAATATGGTAGCCACTTCCTGCATGTGGCTATTGAAATTGAAAGTAAATAAAATTTATTTCTTTAGTAGCACTTGACACATTTCAGGTGCTCAATAGCTACATATGAGTGGACAGTAAGATTAAAAAACATTTGTTCAATGCAGAAAGTTCTGTTGGATGGCATCTCACTAGTTGTTTATGTGAGGATCTATTGCAGGATTTATAAATTTAAGAATGAAAATGTTTGAGTTTTATGATACATGCTTTGTAAAAGGTAAAAAATGTGAATTAAGAAATCAGTTTGAATTTACTAAGAAATCCTTTTATTGAAATAACTGATCTTCGAATTCGTTTTCTCATTTTGAATTTTTATATTTAATTGAAGGACAGGATACTTTTAAATTGAGAGTTGAATGTTAGTGTTAATCCAGGGGACTTGTTATATTCTGATCTTTTTAGTTGATTTCCTATTTAATTAACAATCTCGATTAAAAGTGCTTTAATACCACTATAGTGATGAGTTTTGAATCTCAATGAACAATGGATTTAAAAGAAAATGTGAAGACTTTATTATAGAGTAGATACTTCTTTTGCATTACTGATTATTCTAGGATTCACTGGTATTTCTTTTGAACACCAGAATGAAGTAAACAAATCTTTGCAAACTTGAGGACTAAATTTGCAGAATCAGTAGAAGAGACAAGACTAATTTATTAATTAATATATTTCTTTTCAAGGACTACAACTCCTGGAGAAACAAAACTGTTGGCCTCTGAAATCTATGACATTCTTCAGTCTTCCAATATGGCAGATAGTGATAGTTTCAATGAAATGAATTCACGTCGAAGGAAAGCTCAGTTTTTTCTGGGAACTACAAACAAACGTGCCAAAACAGTGGTTTTGCATATAGATGGTCTTGATGATACGGTAAGATTTTACAAAAGGTTTGTGAGATGGGAAAGAGAATTATATTAACTAAATAGTTTACTCAGTCTCATCTGCTAACAACAGTCTTTAAGAATAAGTCCTAATATCAGTATTTTATGCTGATAAAGTAGGGTATTTTATGCTAATGAGGTCAGTTAATCAGAAGATGTAATAATTTTAAATATTTATGCCTTTATAATAGAACTTCAAAATACATGAAGCAAAACTGACAGAAATGCAGAGAGAAATAGATCTACAGTTAGAGCTGGAGATTTGAATACCACTCTGTCCATAGAATAAGTATACAGAAAATCAGTAAGGGTATAGAAGATTCAAATACACTAATAACTAACCTAATTGATATTTATGCAGTATCCCACCTAATAGCAAGATAATGTTCATTCTTTCAAAGTACACATGGAACATTTACCAAGATTGACTGCCTGCCTATCTTCTTCCCTCTCTGCCTCTATTCTTCCCTCTTTACCTCTTGTCTTCTTTTTTGTTGCTTGATTTAGGGTTTATTTTATATATTTTTAACTTATCACAGTCTAACTTCAATTAATATTACAGTATTCCCCCCTTATTTGTTTGAGATACATTCTAAGACACCCCCTCCCCAGTGCATGCCTGATACAGCATATAGTACTGAACCCCATATATGTTACGTTTTTTCTTATATATAACTTACCTTTTCACTTAAGGGAAGCACTTTACGGCTTCTCTTGGCATATTCGAATTGCCAGCATTACTTCCTCTGTGCTTTGTGGCCATTATTAAGTAAAATGAGTGTTACTTGAACACGAGCACTGCGATGTTATGACAGTTGATCTGAGAACCAAGAAGATTACTAAGTGACTAACGGGCGGGTAGCATATAACATGTGGATACGCTGGACAAAGGGATGCTTCATGTCCTGAGCAGGACAGAGCAGGATGGTGTGAGATTTCGTCACACTACACTATTCAGAACAGTGTGCAATTTAAAACTTATGGCTTATTTATTTCTGGAGTTTTTTACTTAGTATTTTCAGACCACTATTGACTGTGAGTGACTGAAACTGCAAAAAGGGAAACCTCAGATGTGGGGGGCTACTGTATATGACTTCATGTATAATGTAACACTTAAAACCCTCTGCATTTCCTTTCCCTTATTCTCTGCCTTTGTGCTGTTGTTACCATATGTTTTACTTCTGCATATGTTATAAACCCCAAAGTACATTATTATTATTACATTAAATATTTTCTTTTAAAAAATTGTTTTTCAGTTAGTTTTAGCATGGTAAAATACACATAGCATAAAATTTACCATTTTAGTTCTTCTTTAAGTATACAGTTCAGTGGTACTAAATACATTTATAATATTGTGCAACTGTCACCACCATATAAATATGTACAACTTTTTTCTTGTAAAACTGAAAGTCTGTATCCATTAAACAGTAGCTCCCTTGTCTTCCTTTCCCTTAGCTCACCACTACTCTGCTTTCTGTCTCTGATTTTGAAAAAGTCTCTTTAAAGACATTTTAAAAATAAGAAAAAGTATTTTCTGTCTACCCACATTTTTACCTGGGGCTCTTTATTTCTTTATATAGGACTTTCTTCTGATATCATTTTTCTTCTGCCTGAAGGACTTCCATTAACATTTCTTGTAGTAGTTCAGGTCTTCTGAGAATGAATTCTTTCAGGTTTTTGTTTTTTTGTTTTTGAAATAGAATTTATGTACTATAAAAATTACCATTTTAAAGTATACAGTTCAGTGGTTTTAGTTATATTTATGGGATTGTGCAACCATTGCCATTGTCTAGAGCATTTTATCACCTCAAAAGGAAACCTGTACCCATTAGCAATCACTCCCTCACCCCCTGGCTTTTACTTAGCATGTTTTCAAGGTTCATCTCTGTTGTATCATGCATCAGAGTATCATTCTTCTTTATAATGTTCCATTGTATGGATATACCATATTTCGTTTATTCATTCATCAGTTGATAAACATTTGGGTTGTTTTCACTTTCTGACTATTCTGAATAATACTGCTATGAACATTCATGTACAAGTTTTTTGTGTGGATTTATGGTCTCAATTCTCTTGGGTCTATTCCTAGGGGTAGAATTACTGGGTGTTATAATAATCTTATGTTTAGCTTTTTGAGCAGCTGTGGCTGTACCATTTTATTCCTGTCAGCAATATATGAGGCGTCTGGTTTCCCTTTTTTTTTTTTTTTTTTTAGATATCATATTAGATGTGAGTGAAGTGGTATCTTACTGTGGTTTTGATTGGCATTTCTGTAATGACTGGTGATGTTGAATATCTTTTCATGTGGTTATTGGCCATTTATAGTGGTTGATTTAGGGTTTATTGCATACATCTTAATCACAGATTTTTTCTTCAGGAGAAATGTCTATTCCTTGTACATTTTAAATTGCATATGTCTTTTTATTGTTGAGTTCTATTAATATATATTATAATTTATATGTTAAACTAACCTTTCGTTTTTAAGATAAATTTTAGTCATAGTGTATAATCTTTTTAATATGATTCTTGATTTGCTGGTATTTTTTTGAGGTATTTTGCATGAATATTCATATAGGATATTAGTTTGAGTTTTCTTGTGCTGTCTTTTTTCTGGTGTTGGTATCAGGGTAATTCTAATTTCATAAAATGAGTTAGAAAATATTTGGATGAGTTTATGAAAGCTAGACATCATAGACATTGTTAATTTTGTGAAGAATAGACATTTTAATTCTTCTCTTAAACATTAGCTAAAATTCACCATCAAAGCCATTTGGTCCTAGGCTTTTCTTTGTGGAAAGTTTCCTGATTATTAATTTATTCTCATTATAGGTCCATTCATATTTTTTTTTTCTTGAGTCAGTTTTGGTAGTGTTGTCTTTCTAGGAATTTTTCATTAAGGTTATCTAATGTGTTGTCATACAGTTGTTCATAGTATTTCCTCATAATCCTTTTGTTTTATGAGGCTGGTCATTCTATCTCGTTTTTTATTCCTGATTTAATTAATTTGAGTCAATTTTCTCTCATTTTCTTGGTGAGTCTAAATAAAGGTTTATAAATTTTGTTAATCTTTTCAAAGAACCAACTTTCGGTTTCACTCATTCTCCCTGCCCCCATATTCTATTTTTGTCCCTCCTTCCTCATTTTAATCTTTATTATTTCCTTCTTTCTGCTTGCTTCAGGTTTAGCTTGCTCTTCTTGTTTCTTAGAATGGAAAGTTAGGTTATTAATTTGAGATTTTCTATTTTAATGTATATATTATAGCTATAAAGTTTCCTCTAAGCACTGTTTTCTCTGCATCCCATAAGATCTAATATGTGGTGTTTTCATTTTATTCATCTCAAAGTAGTCTCTAATTTCTCTTTAATCTTTTCTTTGATCCATTGGATTTTTAGGAGTTTGTTGTTTAATTTTTATATATTGAATTTTCCAAAACTTCCTTCTGTTGCTGATTTCTAATTTCACTTCATGTGATTAGATAGCATTATATGATTTCAACCCTTTTAAATTTTTTGAGGCTTGGTTCAATGACCTAACATGGTTTGTTCTGGAGAATGTTCCATGGAAACTTAAGACTGTATGTACTATTGACTGGAGTGTTCTGTAAGTGTCTATTAGGTTTAGTTGGCTATTGGTGTTATTTAAGTCTTCTTTTCCTTGTTGATTTTTAGTCTAGATGTTGAAGTCTCTAATTCTTTCAGTTTTATGTGTCTGAAAGTGTCTATTTTAGTTTTCTTTTTGAGAGATATTTTCGATGAGTATAGAATTCTAGGTGACAGTTTTTTCTTAAAATACTTTGTCACTGTTCTACTATTTTCTTCCTTGTATTGTTTCTATTAAGAGTTTCTTTTACCACTGCTTTTGATCAGTTTGTTTATGATGTGTCTTGGTAGAATTTTCATGTTAATTTAGCTTCTCGGATCTCTGGGTTTATAGTTTGCAACACATTTGTACAGTTTTTTCTATTATCTCTTAAGTACTTTTTCTGTCTCGCCTTCCTCTCAGTCTTTCAGGAATACTTATTATATATATTCAACTATGTAACATTGTCCCACAGCTCGCTGATGTTCTGTTAATTTCTTTTAAAATGTTTTTTAAGTTTCAGTTTGGATAGTTTGTGTTGCTGTATTCACTAAATTTTTTTTCTGCAGGTGTTAATTTGATGCTAATCTCTTTTGATGTATTTTTCACCATAGACATTGTTTTATTGTATCTCTAGAAGTTTGATTTGGGTCTTTTTTGTATCTCTTTAACGTGTTTATACTTTATCTACTAGACCATACAGAATATGGTAAGAATAACTGTTTAATGTCCTTGTCTACTAATTCTACCAATCTGTTATTTCTGAGTGTGTTTTTGTAGATTGATTTTTCTAATTATAGATTATATATTCTTCTTTGCATGCCTGGTATTTTTTGATTGGATGGCATATTGCTGCAAATTTTACATTGTTGGATACAGCATGTATTTTGTATGCAAAGCCTTTACATATTCTTGAGTTTGTTTTAGATCAGTTACTTGCAAACAGTTGGATCTTTATGAGGCTTATGTTTAAGCTTTGTTAGGCAGGACCACAGCACCCTTTAACCTAGGGATAATTTTGCTGCACTACTGAGGCAATACTCTTCTGGATTCTCTGTCCATGCTCCATGTATCTCCAAGTTTTTACACCTTTATATATCCAAAGTTATATACTTTACATATTTAGGGGTTGCAATTGGTGAATTACCACCCATCTTTTTAGCTGTGCCTGGTAGGTTACATTGGATTATACATAGCTTTTTCTAGTTGTGTTGGGGTGATTAGGCTTCAGGATTCAGTAAGTAAGGGTGAGGGGAAGCTCTTCATATGTATATTATCCATAATATTGCCAAGTAAGTTAACTATCTTACTGAGACTAGAGCCACAAAATCCTGAAAAGATTCTGCTAAGCGGGTTCTGCTAACTAAATTGATTGAATGGAAGATATTAAGATATATAAAATATCTGTTTAAGTTTAATGGATAGGAATTATACTGTTTGTTTTTAAAGCTAGCTCAAATGAAATAATAATAGCCACACGAGAAAACAGACCAATATATTTTAAGAATATGATTGCTAAAATCCATAAAGTAAAATATTAGCAAGTTAACTCTAGTACTGTACTATAATGTTAGATAACATTTTTTTAATGGCATATCCAGGTGCCCAGTATATACCAGCCAGTATTTTAGGCACCAGGATTTAGAAACCAAAATAAGCAAAAGTTCTCATAAACTTTATGTTTGACCTCATTAAGCTAGTATCATAGTTGGAGGAAGCAGACAATAAGCCAAGGTGTATACTATATTAGAAGTAGTAAGTTCTGTGGAGAAAAGTAAAGGGAGGGTAGATAGGGACTACTAATGGGTGAGATGGTAGGGTTGCAGTTTTAAATAGGTTGGTCCAGATAAACCTGGAGAAACTGACATTTCAACAAAGACTGGGAGTGAGTGAGCCAGTGGATATCTGTGAAAGGGTTCATGTTACCAAGAGAGGGAGCCGTAAATGCCAAGGGTTGAAATATCAACAACTAAGAGTATATAGGAGTAATAAAAAGATGTTCCTACTAGATCTTTAAATGTACTGTTAATTTTCCACAATTAACCAATATATTCATGACAAAAAATATTGAAAAAAATTTGGGAAAAAACAAAGACCTGCAGCAGACCCCCCTAGTATACATTAAAACTTAACCTGTGATAAAAGAAGCATCAGACACCAGCAGGAAAGGGTAGGTGGTTCAGTAAATGATGCCAGAAAACTGACAGTTTTGCAGGGATTGTAAGGGAAGGGGAGAGGGCATCTTATCAGACATTAAAAATTCAAAGTGTATTTAAAGTTAAAACTACGAAATTAAAGAAATCTGAACATGTAACTGATCTCTGTAAGGACTTCTTTAAGCAAAAAGACAGTAGAAGAAATTGCTTTAGGAAAGATCTCTAGTTTGACAATAAAGTTTTTGTTTTGTCAAATATAATCTTAAAAGGCAAAAAAAATGTTGGAAATATTTGTAATGAGTAATTGACAGCAGGTTAAAAATCAACAAAAGGAAATCTAATAGAAAAAAATCCCTAAAGAGATAAATTTCCAATAAATAATATCAGTAACCATTTATTGAAATACAGTGATCCTTGTGATGTGTTAACTCATTTATTTCTCATTATAAGGTTGGTCTAATAATAGCCCCAATTTACAGATGAGACTGAATGAAGCACACCAAATATAGAGTTTCCCAGGGTCATACAGTTACTAAGTGAAGGACATAGATTTGAACCTAGGCAGCAGGTCTAGCTGCAGAATCCCACTCTTAACCACTGCTTTGGACAGCTACACATGGAAACATGTTTACTCTTACTAGTGAAGCAACGTACATTATTTTTGTGTATGTGTCAAGGCTTTCAGAGGCTTTTTCCCTTTGCTTTAATTTGCTCAACTGCAAAGCATGCTACTATGTAGTCTTTAGAAATTGGAGACAGACTACTATGTTGTTTGAATTGATACTCTTAATAACACACACACTTTTTCTTCTATTCAATGTCAGGCATTTAACCTTGACTCACCTATGTCCTTGTCCGACTTACAGTTTTATCTTCTTATGATTCTCTCAACCTAATCTTGACCCTGTATCCCAGTCAAGAGGGTATTCATCCTTTGTGGCTAATTCTTGATCCTGTTAGCTCCGTTGAAGATTCTCATGTTTACCTGGAAATAGACTATTTCTGAAATCAAATCTTGGAACTGAATTTACCCTCTCCACAGCCCTGAGGCTTTGCCTGTTGTAAATGTGGGTTAATTTCTGTCAAAATAAAAATGAATTGGCACCAGTTCCCTAATGGCCCTTGCAAAACCCAGGGCTCAGCAGTGCAGAGTCCAGGAACAGTGCACTAGATGAGCCCCTGTGAGTCTGTGTGCTGCCATGCGCAACTGTACCCCAGACCCTTGCCTGAGTAGTGTTGAAATGCAGAAGTGAAAAAGTAGTTTCAATAGGGAGATAAGCAAGTATATGAGTTTCTAAGGATGTGAGACTAAGTTTGAAGACTGATTTTATTCAATGGGAGGAAAGAGTGAATTGGGTAATTTGAAGGCATTGTGTTTTAGGGTATGATCCAGAGACTTGAGGTCAGTTGCAGATTCCTGTCCCTTGAGAAGTACCAAATTAGAACCTGGTCTCAATATAGAACAGGGAAATTTAGGTGGTGATTTGATGTGTGGCTGGAGGTGGAGGGAGGGATGAGAAACTAGTTACTTTTTAATCCATTTTTTTCCTTCACATCTTGTGTTTGAGATGACCATTGGAATACAAGTGGATTTATCTGTAGACTATCTGAGAATAGTCTACGGAGAGACAAAGAAAGTATAAAGATAATCCCTTAGTTTTAGGCACTGGACCTAAATGAGACAGAGATGGAATAATCAGTGGTGTAAATGGAAAGCCAGGATAGTATAAATCAAAAAGATTTATACTATCAATGATATTGATAACCTTGAGAACGCATTGGTACCCATTGAGAATGCCATTAATGAAGGATGCAGTGGTACTTATTAAATATCAAGTACTTTAAAAAATAGTGACTCAAACACTGAATGCTCACTAATTCTAATTTCAGTTTATTAGAATTTATTACTAGAGATTTTTAAGCAACAGCAGGGGTCAGCAGACCTTTTCTTTAAAGGGCCTGATGTTTTCGGTTTTGCAGGGCATATGGTCTCTGTTAGAACTAACTGCAATAGAACAAAACTTTCCTCAGTGTGTCAGGATATGGGTGTGGCTGGCAGATTATGGTTTGCCCACCCTTGAGCTAGGGGAACCTCCGCTTTTCAGCCTTTTTTCTATATTAGTCTTTCATTCTTTTGCTGTGAGATTCAAATTAACATTGGCTAACTTCCTATTAAAATTATTAAAACTAAATATTAGTGATGAAGCTTGAAAAATTCTAGCAGGAATTAGTATTCTGTTGCTCTATTATAAAATTTAATAAACTTGACTAAGCACCACCCTCTTCGTACCCTCTAATATGAGAAGGTAGAACTGGAAAAGAGACTTTTGCCCCCATGGTGTCCCCCTCTCCCCAGATATAATGACTAGTTCAGTGTGGTTTGAGTTGATTTATTCCCTTTTATTGTTCTACCAGTGTTAATAACAGTTTGCTTTTTTTCAGTCTCGGCGAAATCTATGTGAAGAGGCTTTGTTAAAAATTAAAGGTGTTATTAGCTTTACTTTTCAAATGGCTGTTCAAAGATGTGTGGTGCGAATCCGTTCCGATTTGAAAGCAGAGGTTAGTATTTTAAATAGCTGAATATGCTCTAGGTTACAGGTAACAAATCAGTGTTAAAAATTCTCTGTTTTTATCCTGGCCTAGGCTTTGGCATCAGCGATAGCATCAACCAAGGTTATGAAGGCTCAGCAAGTCGTGAAAAGTGAAAGTGGAGAAGAGGTAAAAGCTTTATTTAGTTTTATTTATATCCAACTCCAATTCTCGATTTATTCTCTAGACTAAAAGTTGCTAACTATATAGGAATGTGGTTGGGTCAGAATATCTTAATGCTTCTTGTGAACAGTTAACTCTTAGAAATACAGAGAGCTCTTTCGTGGATTTCAGCCTGTTTTTATATCTTATATTTTTGTGAGTTTCAGACTCTTGTTTATTTTAGTGATGTCTTGATGGTATTATATAGAAATAAAAAGGCTTTGTGGTTTCCTTGCATTGGTCTTTAAATGCTTTCTAACCTTAATTAGTTTTGCCAGTCCAGAAAATAAAAGTTCAGTCCCACCATTAGGCAAATATATACAGTGAAAATCTTTGCCTCTCGCTACTCTTTCCATTAGCTTTGTGATAGGTAAAATGACTCTATATGGCTTTAGCTCATTTGAGTTCCCAGATATTTCCTTTTGTCTTATTTATTTTAACATTTTTAAAAATTTATTTTTAATTACAGCTTATTAGTATCAAGTGTATAGCATAGTGATTGAACATTTATATACTTTACAAAGTGATCACAGTAAGTCTAGTAATCATGTCACTGTACATAGTTATGATATTATTGACTATGTTGTACAGTACATCCCTGAGACTTATTGTATAACTGGAAGTTTGTATTTCTTAATCCCCTTCCCACCTAACCCCTTTCATCTTGAAATAGACAGAGATTGCACATTTACTTCTGGACTCTCATCAGTTTTCATGTGTAGTTCTGCACATGAGCTCAGCAGTGGGGCCTACCTCTATGTAAGAGGAACATTTTCAAAGAAAGAGAGCCCCCCAAAATACTTTGAGGAGCAAAGTAAACCTTTCACTTATGACCTGTGTCAGGCTGATTCGTAATACTCTTTACATGTTCTCTATGTTAGATGCTGGTTCCATTCCAGGATACACCTGTGGAAGTAGAACAGAACACAGAGCTGCCCGACTACCTGCCTGAGGATGAGAGCCCCACAAAGGAGCAGGACAAAGCAGTGTCCCGGGTTGGCTCCCACCCAGAGGGTGGGGCTAGCTGGCTGAGCACAGCCGCAAACTTTTTATCGAGGTCGTTTTACTGGTGACTTCAGTTTGGGGCTCGAGGACTGTAAACGAACAAGGGGCCAGTTTTCCAATGTTATGGTTAACTGTCAAGTGCAATTTGCAATAAGTTATCATGAAAAGTTTTTAGATTACATGATTGCATATGCTGCATTTTACATTTTATTGGACATTTTGCCCCACTAAGTGGTAAAAAAAAAAAACAGAAGGCTACAGGTGGAGTTGCTTTGTTTATGCAGGTATTATGGTTTTGTTTTTCTTTGTTTAATTGCCTCACTTTTTAAAAAACATGAGTCCATTGGTAAACCAAACACATATGTGCAGCTTTACATTTTATTTTATATGAAGCACGTGATTAGGAAAACACATTTTCTCCTCAAGCCTCAGGACCTATCTGAAGAGAATTTTTTTTTTTTAAGCTCGAGTTGTGCATGAATTACTGAACATTTTTCTCGGCTTTTCTTCATGAAAGATACTTGCTTTGGTCCTCTTCACTGAAAGTTGAAAAAATTTCTCATTATCCCCCTTTTGTGCCTTTTTTATTTTGCCAACCATGTTTATAGAAAGGACATTACTAATGACATTTTGTGAATTAAAGTATATTCATTCGAATGTAGCAGTCCCCTAAAAATATAACTCTACAAAAAATTTGCAATCTTGTTATCATTTAATAAGACTAACACAAAATCATTTGAGAAGAAGGAAATATACATCAGCAAAGTACTATTGAGACTGTTTGAATGTGACCAAATGTGGTTCCTGTTGACTGCTGCTCAGTTTGGTTGATATCAGCTCTTGTGAATTATGTCCACCATAATACTGGGAGCAACTGTAAATGGTCTCTAGGCCTTACTTTGTGACTATATACTCTCCCTGATAGAAAAAAAAGTGTAGGGAACTGACAAACTTGAAAAAAGAAAACAAAAATCAGATGCCTATATGCCATAGTGCCATTTGGTAGAGTTTAACCTTAACCCATGATCGCTTGGCAGATGCCTGTTCAGTAAGTGTTTTCTTGTATTGCCTTCTATGAATTTATTGTGAACTTGCATTTGTACTAAATGAAAAAAGACTCAAATTATTGCTTATAAAGAAATAAAGTGAGCATTGGTTTACTTAATTTTGTTTCCATGTCCAGACAGAAAAAAAGAACTTCAGTGAAGGTAAGATAAATATAAATATATATATACACATATATATTTTTGGTAGATGAGAGCTAATTGTATATATGTAATGCTTTATTGCATTTCTGAAATATTTGGGAACTAAACTTTTCCTTTTGGAAATCCAACCAAATTCTGATAAATTTTAATGCTATATGATTAAAAACTAATAGGAAGAAATTGAAATTCTTTTTCATCAACATGTAAAGCTGCTGCTGTTTTACTGCTTGGAGAATGTGAAATGAAAATTGGACCCTTGAGGATTTCTTTGCATTTTCAGCATTTCTCTTTTAGAGGAAATTAAAAGCATCCAGTGTCACTGGAGAAAAATTACTGTAAAAGTAGTTCACTAACAAGAATCTTCAGTTCACAAACATTGTGACCTTCTGGAGTGAGGGGCATTGAGGGTATTAAGAGAGAGAGTTTTTCATATGTCTGGGCTAAGTCAGGTGACACACAACTGAAAATAGAAGCTTTCAGGGCATGTATTGCTTTAAATGTGTAATACAACTTGCTGTCAGAACCAGATGTGTTGAAGAAAGAAAAGAAAAACACCTCCTTTCTATAGCCATTAAAACAAAGTTTACTGTTCCATTTTAACAAGCTTAAATTTTATTTTGCATCACCATACATCTGCTTATTTAAAAAACTACATCCCTTTGGTAGCAATGGTTCAGTACAAGTAGGTATTACAGCTTGATGTTTGTGTGTTCTGATTCTGAGTGTTCTTTTATTTCCAGGTCTAATAAAAGGTAACATAATTAAAATTGAATGGTTATTGCATTTTTGTGGTATAAGCATTACTGATTACTCTTAAGCCTATCTTTAGCCGCACTGCCTGGCACCTTCTCCTAGCTCCCTTGCAGGTACGTTACCGGACTAATTCCATGAGTCTTATTTGTCTCCTTCCCAGGGTCACACCTTCCTTCCCCCAGCTTCGGATCACTTCCCCTTTACATACACTCATTGTACATTTATCACATTAGATTGAGATTGTATCTACCAGTGTCTCTCCCTCCTTAGCTCTTTGAAAAGACTCTGTAGCTGTACCTGGCTAGTAGCAAGCACTCAAATATTTTTTTAGGTGAATGAAGAATTTTTTTAATTAGCAAAAATAAATAGAAGGTGTTGATTAACTTGGGCAAATTGGAAAAGTGACAGGTTGTATTATTTTTTTCTAGGCTTGTTTGTTTCTGATTTATTCAATTTATAGTTTGTTATTTGTTTTTTAAAAAATTTTTTTGAAGTAGCAGAGGGGCATAATACTTGCTCCATTGAATGAAGTTAAGATTAATTTATAATATCCTGATTCTTACAGAATTGTTATAGAATATTTTTATATATTATATATCATATGGCATGCATATATATATATATATATATATATATATATATAGTGGTGTTTTTGATTTCTTGTTTTATAACTTACTAGTTACAAAAAGTTATAAGGTTAAGGTTATAAGCTATAAGGTTAACTGTGTAACCTTAGGTAATAATTTAATCTCTAAGGTTTTCCTTCATTAATAAAATGGAGATAATTTCTCTACTTCCTGAGTCATTATTAGAATCCAGTGGCATCATGAATAATTTGAAAACTAAAAATTTGTAAGTGTTAAATGGAATTATTGTTACAATAATTTGACATAATTCTATTGTTCTTGATTCTTATGTGAAACACTATCTTTGTAATCATACTTTATCTGGGTCCTTATCTTCCTATATCCAATCAGAGGGACTTTTTTTGAGGCTTAGTCTTCAGTTATTTGATTTTTATCTTAATGTTGTCCCTTGAAGAATTTATCTATTGTCAGGATTTCAATTAGCTTTTAGTTATCTAACTTCAAAATCTCCATTCTACCAAGATTGATAGCTCCCTTTCCTTTCCTGTACCTATCAAATGTACAGTCTGATTTTTTATTTTAGAAACAGATTCATGGTAGGCATACAATAAATTTAAAAAAAAAAAAAACAACTAAAAACTAATTCTGTGTCCAGCACTGTGCTAAGTGCTTTACAGATATTTATTTACTCATTTAATCCTTAACTATGAGGTAGGTAGTTTTATATTTCATTATATAGATGAAAGAATTAAGATAAGTAACTCATTGGTTCCAGATCACAGAGCTAGTAAGTGGTAAAGCTAGGATTGAAAGCCAGGCAGTCTGGCTTCTGAGTCTCTACATTCTTACAAGGCAGCCTGTATCTTAGGTGCCTCACCTGTGCCTTTCCAGTACAGCCCCTTCCACGTGCATCATGTCAAGTGACTTAATCCAGGTGTCTGTTAGCAATCAAAAACTCTGTCTCAAGACCAGAAAAAGTTAGGTGTGTGAAATAAGTCGGGCTAGGCCACAACATAGGAAGACACATGGAGAACACCAGGCCTGTCTAAGGGAAAACCGCCTTTTCCTCACATGGCTTGTGGACTTTTAACAGTACAGAACTTCTGGACTTTGAGGTTCTTCCAGACCCTAAAAACACTGCCTGAGGCACATGAAAAATGTCTGTGGGCCAGAAATTGGCTTCTTTTACTTCTAGAGTAGCCACATTCTAATCTATCAGATTAAATTTAGTAGTAGTATCATTTTCTGCTGTAATGTCAACAGAGACCTATTGATTAGTTTGGACTCTAGCACCAAAAATGCCAGCAGTTTAGCTCCCAACCTAGTTTTTAACACATTGTGTAGCATTATTACACATTTTTTCTATATGCGAGGCACAGCTGTCTGTTTCATTGTTACAAAATCCATCTGCTATTTAGGCTTGTATATTATAACTTAAGTATTCTGTATTTATCCTACTCTTCAGGTCTTCACTCATATTCTTTCTTACCTGAAATTTCCTCCTTTATACTCTTAGGTCCTTTAAACTATTAAGATCAATATACTACAGAATGCTTTAAGAAAACAGACCACCTGCCTTCCTACAACATAGACAATATTCATAACAACTTTTGTTAGTTTATTTGCATTTTACTTTTTTCTGTTGGTAACAAATATACACCAGATTTTTAACGTGTTCAAAATAGGTAGCCAGTGAACAGTGACTCTCCTTAGTCACCTGGTTCCTCTCACCAGGAACAGGCATTGTTATTTATTTTGTATGCTCATCAGGAATATTTTATAAATTTGCCAACTTTTTCACATTTTCCCTATACAAGTGGTAATATAATGCCATGCCGTTTACCTTTTTCACTTAAAATGTATCTTAGAAATTCGTCTACATCCTATAGAAAGCAGCTTGCTTTCATAGCTCCACAGTATTGCATTATATTAATGTTCTACCACTTATTTAACCAGTGTTTTGATTGTAGTCCTTTGTTCTTACAAATAGTACTATGTAAGCCTTTCTGTAGAATGAATTCCTAGATACAGAACTGTTGTCAAATGTGTGAGTGCTTTAATTTTGACAGTTCCCACCTCCTTAGAGATTATTCGTTTCCCCCACCAGCAAAGCATGAGAGTTCCTGCTTCCCTTCAGCCTCTCCAACTGTGTTACCCCATAATTAGCCCTTTGCAGTCTAGAAACGGTATCTCTTATGAGTCAGAGTGAGCTTTTTGAGTTTCTTTTTTCTGTGAACTGTCCCTTTGTTTTTTGAGGGTGTGGAGAGAACAATTTTATTTTCTTACCTGACATATAGAAGTTCTTCAACATGCTAAAGAGATATATTCATTTTTTAATAAAAATATTTTCAACTTGCAGTATATCCCACTGCTTGTTCTATAAATCCATTATATCCTTGTGATTATGATTCCTTCTTCCTCTTTACTGCTATAGTACTTTGGAACCTTTCATTTATGGTCTGTTTCTTTCCATAAGTATGTTTCTTCTTGAGATCAAGATCTGTAAGGGGAGAGAGAGTGTTATGTTTTCCTGTAGTTTGCCACACTGTCGAGCATAATACTGTGTGTGCTGGGTTTGAAGAGTGGTAAAACAGTAATATTTGGATATTGAGGGTATGGATATTTGCCATTTTAGTTCTTCTCTTGTTTAGATCTTAATTGCATATCTACATTACTGCCACCTGGGCTTCTTAGTAACATTTAGCATTACTAAAGTACTTGTTACAGGCTCTGGACAGGGTCCTTTGTTTTATCCCCTTTAACTATCACGATGACAGTGGTCCAGTGAGCTAGGGTTTTTCATACTCATTTTACAGAGGAAATTGAAGCTTAGAAATAAAGTAACTGGAGTCAAATACTAATACATTTCAGGGTTGGGATTTAGATCTCACAGGTCCTTCTTAGTGACCAAATAGTTGCTGAAATAATTATTGTATATTTTAATTATCTACTGTCCTGGCTATAAACTTTTAGTGACTTTTATTGTGTCAAATCTAAATTATTATTATGTTTTCAAGGTTCTCTAATCTGCCCTACTCTCCTATTGATGGACCTGACACTCTTATTTTTAATTAAATTGGCATCTTTAGTCTTCAGTAAGTGGATTATACACATCTGGAATGCATTTTCTTCTCAAATGACCCAATTCTATTATTCAAGAATTGATTATTCAGTGGAGCCTTTCCTATTCGTTTTGTTCCTTGCCAATCTCTTTCCCAATCTTGTAAACTTTTCAACACTTAAATGGTGTGATGTACCTTTGACCACTTAATTGTGTCATTTGTCTCTTCATTTTCTAGGTTATGACAGCAGAGATCAGTGTCAAAGCTTGTGCTCCCTCTTTTGTACTGCTTTCTTCCTTATCAAGCCAAATTGAAGCCCAAGTCCAAGCCTCCTCATAACTGGTGGCTTCAGGGCCAGCCTGTTTCCAGAGGTTCTTTCCATCCTTTAATGGCTCTGAAACCCTATTCTCTTCTGCTAAGCAGTTAAATGTGAAATGTAAGTTGTGTAAATACGCATTTTCTCATGTTTAAATGTTTCGGGTGGGAAGATATTTATTAGGACACATTAAAAATAATGTGTAGTCTGTGCAAACAGAAATATTCCAGTTATCCAGTGGCAGCAAAATAAATCGATGGAAAAGATACTTTCAGGGGTAAAGTAATTTTGTGATTGGTAGAAAAAAGGGAAATTTTTAGCCAAAGATAAATGAATTAGAAGATTGATAGGCATAGAACGAATTCAAAATGATAGAGAATTAAAGAAGATGGAAAAAGGACATACATGGAAAAGCAGATCGCAACCTTGCCAGTGAATGAAAAATAAGTTTAAAGCAAATATAGGTGAAAACCTTAAGGCAGACCAAAAGAGCTGAGCCAGAAGTCAGGACTCAGTTTCAGGAGGTAAACTTTTAGGGAAAAGAGCATCGTTACCTGTCAATGCAGAAACAGAGAAAAAGTACTGCTTTAAGAAAATTTGTATGTAACAAGCTTTGTAAAACAAACTTTATGCACATGGGCATTTACAGTTTAGTTTTGTATTTTAATGTTTCAAATTCCTCTGGTAATATAAAGTCTGTTTTTAAAAAATTAGATTCACATGACACTTAAGAAATTAAAGCAAGATATACCTAATTGGAACAAAACCAAGTGTTTCTGGTCCTACTGCAATGGAAATTTAGTTTAAATAATTAAATTCAGTAAAAAAAAAACCACAAAAAACTAAAGACAATAATGTATAGATACTTCTGCGTGAAGATATTTATTGTGTTTGATATAAGGACTGCTAGTCTTTAACGTTTTGTGGGAGCAGTGTGTAGTACACTCTTGGAGATGACAATCTATGGGAATCTTCTCACATTGCAATTGGATAGTAAGAAGCACTTGTAAACTGGTATAAGGTAATGAGTTAAAGAAAAACAATCTAAATTAAGGTCCTGGTTACTGAGCTATTATTTTAAATCCAGAATGAGAAAGCTGAGCAGCCTTTTTTCTTCAGTATAGAATTTCTAAGTGTTATAATAACACAATAGGCCAAGCAGGTGTTTTGTCACCTCGGCAAAAGTTATCCTAGAGATACAACTTTTATATTAGAAGTTATATTAGAAAAAAAAATCAAGATATTTTCCTTACTCTATGGTACAGCATTTCTGGTTGGTGAAACTCGAGACAAAGTCAGAGAGAGGTGCCAGCAATTACCAACTCACGCTGAAGGGATCACAGGCTTCTATTAGAGTGTAGTTCTTAAGGGTATATTTTAGTTATGATATTAAAATCAATTATTAAGTAATTGAAACTTACATTGTCCCAGCCATGGTGCTAGATGGTGGAGTTAGAGACACATCCTGCATGGGGCTCAGAGTCCTGGGAAGGAAGATCATGGAACAGATGACTACAGATGTGATGTGCCAGGAAGCTGTGAAGGAGGCGTGGAAAACCGATCTGATGGTTGGGGAGGGGCTTGCGGAGTCGGGGTAGGCTGTTTGGAGAAATTAACCATTAAGCTAGAACTTACATGCTGAGCTGGAGTTCGCTGGCCAAGTGGGACAAGGAGACTGACTATTCCAGGCAAAAAGAATTGCTTTGCGAAGTTATAAGAGTGAGACTGCTCTGTTGAGTCTAAGATGAGAGTGGCATGTTGGTGGAGTCCAGATAAATAAGACTGTAGGCCCTTTGCTTTAGTCTCTGAATAGTATGTTTTCTCTTAATATAAGTAGTTCAATTGCTATTAAGTATTTGTACATTAATAAATTAATAAAAGCTACCATTTATTATGCTTTATAGTTGCTAATTGCTCTTTTCTAGTCTTCATCTGATCTTCAATCTCATGAGGTCTGGTAAAAAAAAAAGTAGACTTTACATATGAAAAAACTGAAGCATGGTTTTGGTAATTTGCCAAATATGCAGGCTACAATGTGGAGAATGAATCTGAGGATACCAGATTATGTGTAAGGCTCGTCCATACTTGAAATACAGTAGTAGTGGTGGCTTGGACTCAGGTGAGTAGCAATGGGGATGGAGAGAGGTAACATGTTTGAGTTTTTTAAAGGTAGTATCATCACAAAAGGTGACTTGTTCTGAGGGGAGACTTCTGGAATTCTTAGTAGCTTCAGTGATGGGCTTGTTGGCACTGAGCCAGAAGACACACAGGATAATAGGCAAGGATGTCGATGTGGGATCCAGAGTTAGGTGTTTTAGGATGGGAGAGACTGAAATGTTGAAACGTTAGTAAGATGGATCCAACAGAGATAAGATATTGGAATTGAGAGTAGGGGTGGAAAGACTGGCCTTGGATAGATGAACTCTCTAGGTCCTTCTCTAAGATGGAAAAAAGACTTGCTTGATTGACCCATTAGGAAATTTCTTAGGTTTTTGTTCTTAAATTCCTACTGGATTAAGAAGGCAAGTCGAATTAGTTCTATCTTAAGGTTATTTAAAATTAACCAGAAAGAACATGTACAGTCATAATAATTTAGTCACTCATCAGCATGGATGAGTTAATTTCCATGAATGGTTATCAGACTTCTAGATTACCATCTGCTTTCCCGGTCCTTTCACATGATCCTTGGCTTCTAGTTCAGTGTGTCTCAACTAAATAGCATGGAGCATTATGCCACCTATTTGGCAGATATACATCATAGATTTGGAGTTTCTTAACCTTGAAATTCTCCTTTATTTTAGCCCCAAGTAGTATGACCTATTCTAACATAGTTTAACAACATATATACCCCCAAATGTTTGGATTCTATAGATTTCCAGAATCTAGACCACAATCAAAATAAAGATACCAGAAAGGGAAGAGTATAGTTCACAAATTTCTCACGGTATTGGTAGGGGCAAAAAGCTTAAATTAAGCAATTGAATAAGATGAATATAAAAATTTTAGAGCTAACAACCATTCACAAGCAAATGTTTTAGGATGAATGAAGACGCCTTTGATAGTTGTAATAAGCTTGTACTGTTATTTGATATGTTATAAATAACAGTTTCTATTACGTAAACATGGAATTATGTTGGTCTGAGTCTTGTGTAATGGGTATCACACATTTCCTGTATATTTATAAATTCTCCAAATTAAAAATAATCCAAAACTCTAGAAGTGAAAATGTCATCAGTAGAAAGGCAGCTATTTTACACTTTTTGCAAATTATGACTGCTGTTCACCTGTTTCAAAGGAATGCATAGGATGCTTTTTATAAGTGTTTGTATTCATGTATAACGTACCTATTAGTGCCTACTGTAGAGGAATGGGATTGACTTTAATTTCAGTTGTCTGCAATTTCAAAACAATGAAGACATATCGCTGACCGTAAAATAGAAATAGCAACCATTCAAAATAGTTGAACAGTTATTGCATTATTTACTCTACAGAGGCAATCTCATTATTAAACATAGCCAGTTTATGTACATATGTGGATGCAGGGATCTGTCATTATAATTTGTAACTACCAAATACACAACTGTAATGGATATTTTGGCTTAATTTTGATATACACGTACATAAAACAGACTCTGTACTTGGGTGCTCTATGGAGTGCTTTCGATTTCAACTGATGATTTGAAACTTTTTTATGCAACTATACCCCCCCCCCCGCACACCTTTTGGCAGATGAACTATTGAAGAGAAATTATGAAAGGAGATTGATTCTGTACTTATTTTTGAGATTTCAGATTCACATGCATTTTAATATAGTTGCTTCCCTTCAGTCTTATTCATTTAATGCTTTCTGGTTTTGTAGTCCTTATGTGTAATTGTACAATACCTTGTAGTGTAATATCTTTGTGATATGTATAGGCATAACATTTTTCCAGATAATAAGTCTAAAACTAGTAAGTGTGCTCTATAAATCAATAAATCTGAATTACTTTAAAGACTTTAATAATACATGAAATTTATAGAGATACCCTATTTTCCATTATACTTCATTCTTTCAAGTTAAAAAGAGGTCCATTCTGTGTGTTGTTTTGGGTTGGGGTGAGGGACATGGTAGGTAGAGAGAAAGGTACAATAATCTACTAGAATAAACAATGTAGATGTATTACTCTAAAATTAAATTCAGCTCAATAATAAATCAGCAAGTCAAGTTATGAGTTATAGAAAATTTTTCCAGCTAAATCCTAGACTGAATAACATTTGCAGTGTCCTAAACACCTGTTCCAAAGAATGAGCTGTCTTTGCCAGCTTTGCCAAGATCTATTGCAACGTGCATCACAGTGGTTCTTGAAGTGGGTGAGGGGAGTGGGAGGGTTTTCAGTGTCTGGGGCACACTCGTGGTCCATGCCCGCATGGCTGTGGGTATAGCAATGCAGTGAACTATTGACACTTAGTGGGTCAGGGATGCTAAATGTCCTCTAGTGCTCAGGACAGTCCCAAATGTTGAGGACTGTCCGGCCCAAAATGCAAGTATGGAAACACTGGTGATAAATAGATAGAGTGCAACAAGTAATAGTACCGTAACTTTACCAATTAATTAAAAGTATGTAAATTTAGATAAGATATTTTACATTTTATCCATGTATAAATCAGTAGTGAGTTCAAGTTTTAAAACAATTTGGGACACAAAATTTTTTTGTTTTATGTTCATTAAATCAGGAAAATTAGGAAATCATGAAGTCCTAAATCATTAATGGGGAGATGTTTCTTTAATCAATGATAGATGCTCTAATGCAATGTAGTTTGGGCAACCTAAAAAACCTCCACTCATAAGCACTAAATGTAAGAAACAATTACATTTTATTAAACTGAATCAAAACTTGATTTTTGAGTAAATATAATGCATTTCTTACATTAGTTTTCAAACAAAGTATTCATTTTTTCTCATGAATCTAAGCTTGCTTACAAGCTTATTTTTTACATGAAAGGAAAAAGATAAAACTCAAATTGTTTACTCAGTCTTTTGCTTTAGTTAGATAAATAATATGCGAAGGGAAAGTCAGTTTTACTAGCAACAAAAATGTTTTAAGCTTTTGTCATCTTTCAACAAGATAGGCATAGATGGTGTTCCTAGTTTTCACTAGCCCTATAACACTGTTGCTAAAAGTGTAAAATTTATATTTCCTGGCTGTTCTTAGGTCTCAGACTATCTTACCTTATCCTTGTGATCGTTTGGAAGGTATCTGTACTAAATATGGATGGGACCTTAAGGTGATAGTCTGCTAAGTTGCCATAGCAGGAAAATAGCCCAAAGCAGCACTGTCTATGTGGAATCGGAGTGTTTGCGTTTTGTCATGGTGTGGATTCAGCCATGGCCATAACTTCAGGGATAGAGATGGTGGATGGCGACAAAATGACCCAGTCAGCTTCCAGCCTGGATTATTTGGAGATAAAAGTATCAAAGTACTAGTGCCATTAGTGATGCTGATATATTTTAAAAATAAATCATTTCCTTTATGTTTATCTGGGCATGTTTCTTATTTGTAAACTGAGCAGAACAATAACAGAAATTGGTACCAGCAGTGGTGAACCACCATTTTAAGATCTTCATTTCATTCTCATTTTCTTCATAAACACAGGGGAGTCCTGTCAGAGACATATACAAGTTTATGAATTTAACTGTATGCTGGACTAGAGAGAATGAGAGGCTGAGGATTTAAATCATGCAGTCTCTGTGAAAGGGGGATGTTAATCTATATCTCCTTCAGTTGATCATAGATTCTTTGTGCCTTGTAGTCTGAGCTTCTCACTGTGCAGAGTGTGATTCTAGTGTTTAAAGAAAAGTATTTTTTTTTTTTTATGCAAGATGGCCTCAAATGCAAGCCAACTACTTCATCTGGTGCTCACCCAAAGAGTGAGCCATCTGTTTGAACACTGAAGGGAAAATTGGCCGTGTTGGACATATTGAGAGTCTGCTTCCAACATGGTCTGTAAATGTTGTATACTGTATTTTAAAGGTGACTTAGATTTCCAAGCATAATTTTGACTCCATGAGATTTTTTTTTGTGTGTATATTTCTCTGTATGAACTGCAACTCCACTAAAATAAATGCTGTATCCTTCCAATTTCCCTTTGTTACTAGATAACATAGATATTTGCAACAGTTCATTATCTTCCAATGTGTACAGAGATCTTTTTAAAAATGTTTTCATTAAAGGAATTAAAATAATGACCTGAATATAAAACAATGTTTTGAGCAAATATTTTAAAAGTTTATATATTGCTATAAAAGACCCATACAAAGTCAAGGCTATTATAAAATTTTATCAAGTTGTATATTTAGTGAAATCAGCCCTAATCATGGCTGCAGCCTGACTGTATAATCCTCTGTAGTCATTCTTTGTCCAGTCTAGGAAGCTACGTGGCAGGATTGACTATGAGCTAGAAGTTGATGCTCTAGACCAGAGATTAGCATTTTCTATAAAGAATCAATAGTAAATATTCTGTAAAGGACCAACAAAGGTTTTGCAGGCTGTAATATCTGTTGCAACTACTCAGCTCTGCAGCTGTACCAAGAAAGCAGTCACGGACAACATGTAGACATGAGTGTGGCTGTGATACAACAAAGCTGTATAAAGAAATGACAGGTTGAACTGGGTACACAGGCTGCTGTGAGCCAGAAAATGAAGCTCTAGGCAGCCAGTGGTTCTCCAAGTATGATTCCCAGACCAGCAGGTTGGCATCACTGGAAACTTGTTAGCAATGAGATTCTCAGCCCTCACCCAACAGGTGCTAATGAGTCTGAACCCGTCTGGTGCCCTGCAGTCCCTGGTTTCACAGGCCCCCAGGGGATTCTGAGGTGTGCATGCTGAAGTTTGAGAACCACTGCTGTAAAGTCTAATACAGCCCTCAAGGCCACCCCTGAAACACGCAGGAAGCTATTTTTGGTGGTGTGGCCATTGGTGCACAAGACAGTAAAATAATTTGAACACTGAAGTAACTTTAAGTACTTCTAGTAAGGTAGTTTTATACTTCTAGTATGGAAATATTTGTTTTTCCAAATTCTGAAGTTGTTTTTGTTTAATATGTTGGAATGTATTCTAAATTTCTCTTAAATTTGAGACCAGACTCACAGACTCAGAGGACAATCTGGCAATTGCCGGGGCTTGGGGTGGGGACTGGGGATCTAGGTGAGAAAGGTCTTGAAGGGATAAACAAATTAGTAGTTAAAAAGTAGTCACAGGGCCGCAGAGGACAGCCTAGGGAATATAGTCAATGGTATTGTCATGGCTGTGTGCAGAGCCAGCTGGGTGACAGAGCAATTGGGGGAATCTCTTAAACTATATATAAATGTCTAACCAATATACTGTATGCCTGAAACTAATATAAAATTAAAATTAAAAAAAAATTTGAGCCCAGCTTTCATTTGTGTTATCGTCATGTATTCTAACACCTATGAAAACAGTAGAGTTTCCTGTTGTGGGATTCAGTTTAGGTTGGAGTCTAACCATGATGCTAAGTTGTTTCCTAGCCCCGTTTCCAGTGTCCTTTAAGAGATCCATGCCTTACAAATATCTGTGTCAGCTCAGTATAAATATATACATGCCTTACTGTTAAAGTGTATAGCTGAAATTTACTTGATTTCATTATCCAATGTCACCATAAGAAAAAATAAAAAGGAAACAAAAAACAAATACCTATGTCAGAATCATCAATAGGGGCTTTCCCATTATTCCAGATTGCTGGCAAGTGTATGATTCTCCCACATCCTATTATCCAAAACTGCCGAATTTAGGATTTGTCAACCACTTCCTTCACCCACGAGTTTATGTAAAGAGAGGTGTGAGGAGGGGGAGTGAACCCTAGACCTCAAGGGGAAATAGTGATTGTAGCAGGCAGCCACTTCCTGGGAGGTGGGGAAGGGCGTGGTTGCTCCCAAGTCCAGGGAGCAGAGCGTGTAAAACCACAAGTGCTTACAGGTCCTCCTTGTCACTAGAGCAGAGCATGGACAGAGCCAAGAGAGAGCATATACCTGTAGAATTTGGGGCAGTGTGTGTACATAGACATGAACATCTGTTTCTATCAAGGGGTTTCTGAAGGTAGGAAATTTACAAGAGTAGCCTATGCCTGCAGAAGTTGAAGGGACCTTGGCGTGCTGTGCCTAGAGGGTGGTGACTGCTGCCTGTTTTAGGTTTCCACAGCCCTCAGTAACTATGAAAGAATAACTTCGAGGTTCCTTGGAAGGAACTTGGAAGATAAAGGAAGGGCAAGAACAATACCTGGGTCAAAGTGAGAAGACAGTCCACCTCAAGAGGGGCTTAAGATATCATCTATGTCTGGGTGGAAGGGATCCCTCTTCTCTGAGGTGCTCCTCAGCAACTGAAGAAGCTGGGTGAAGCTCACAGTAGCTCAAGAAGATGTCAAAGCCAAAAGCCCAGTATTTTTAAAAAAAATTCACTTTTAATTATACTTGACATATAATATTTTATGAGTATAACACCTGACATTTATACACCTTACAAAGTGATCACAAGTCCAGTAACCATCTGTCACTACACAGTTATTACAATATTATTGAGCACATTCCCTATGCTGTACATTACATCCTGTGACTTCTTTATAACTGGAAGTTTGTACCTCTTAATCCTCTTTACCTTTTCTACCCACCCCCATCCCTCTTCCCTCAGGCAACAATCATTTTTTTCTCTGTGTTTATGAGTTTCTGTTTCATTGTTTTTTCAATTGTGTTTTGTAGATTCCACATATAAGTGAAATTATACAGTATTTGTCTTTTTCTGATTTATTTTACTTAATACTTTCTAGGTACACCCATGTTGTTACAAATGGCAAGATTTCATTCTTTTTTATGACTGAATAATATTCCATTTATATATATATACCGCATATTCTTTATTCATTCATCTATCAATGGACATCTAGGTTGCTTTCATATCTTGGCTATTGTAAACAACGTTGTAATGAACATAGGAATGCATATATCTTTTTGAAGTATTGTTCCGGGGTTTTCTGGTATTAATACCCAGAAGTGGAATTGCTGGGCAATACCATAGTTCTATTTTTAATATTCTGAGGAATCCCCATACTGTTTTCCACAGTGGCTCAGTGTTTTTTGAGTGAGCAGCAAACACTAGCAAAAAGCAAGACAGTTAGACAGTGGTCATTGGGGTGGGAGGAAGAATGAGGCAAGGGATGGCACCCATGGTGCAAAATTTAGGAAAGCACTTAGTCTTAGGTTTGGCATATGCAGGATTAGCTCCGAAGCATGAGAGCCTCCTTGAATTTTGAGCGCTGGACACCTTGCGTGCCTTACTTTAATCCTGGCTCTGTAGTCATGCTGGGCTACCCGACAGTCACCTTGAGTTAGTTAGTTGTCTGTGTGACTACAGAATGTGCTCAGTGTTAGAGGACACATAAGCCTGGCAGTCTGGCATTCTCCGTGGGAATGTGTGGGGACAATCAGGGCCCGATAAATCTTTCCAAATGAGATTAAAGCTCAAAACTGAATTGTTTTAATAACCCATGAGCCAAATCCAGCTCCAGCCCATGGTTTTGACATTTTTTAAAGAATTGCAAAATAAACAAGAATATAAAACAGAGATCACATGTGACCCACAAAATCTAAAATATTTATTATCTGGCTCTTCACAGAAAAAGTTTGCTGGGCTCTATGAAAACTGAAAAACATTTAATTTGTGCCTTTTTTAAAAAAGATGAGCAAGGGAGAATTGATGTAGTACAGCTTGAGGCAACAATTTTAAAAAGTGTTTTACATTATTTCCCCCCAAAAGTTGTGTCTCTCCAATAAACTGGTTATACAGATGATAGACATTAGGTCGCTTTCAAGTGACAGAAACACAACTTTAAAGCCCAAAAGAATGCATTGGTTCATACAGACAAACTACAGAAAGGGCACACATCAAAGCCCAAGGGCTGGCTGGATCTAGAGATTCGAATGCCATTGGAACTTGTGCCCATGTTGACTTCATTTTTCTGCCTCTACAGAATAGCACAGAGGGGCTTTTGGTAGGAAACAAAGCTCACGACACTCCAGAGTCCTCCCCACTCAGTTCTCTAATCCTAGAGGCAAGAAGGAGTCTGCTTCCTAGTTATAACCCTGAACTAGCATCATGGCCAGGGTGAGAGGTGCTGTGATTAGTGCAGCCACGTGCCATCTCTGGGGACAGGGAGAGGCAAGATCTGTGACCAGAGAGCAGTGAAGAGCAGTGGCACAGCTGTGACTTTGGGTGATCACTGGCAGCTGCCCGAGTTTTGTCGACCTCTGTCCTTCAGTTTGGAATAACATGAGATTTTTAGGCCCTTTTAATGACTGCAGTAGAAGCTCTTAGCCTATAAAATTTTCATGAGTTTAAAATTAGCTGCTCTATTTCTGATTGCTGTATCAGATCGGCCTCTCCACCCGTGCCTCTCCAGTTTTACCGCGTCGTTTGGGTTGTGTTTTACTGTGACCATGCCCTTGCAGCGCTCGCTCCTTTGCTGTGGGTCTCCCATGGAGAGTTGCTCAGGGAAACTGATTAATCACCCTCTGATGGCCAGACACTCCTCCTGTCTGTCTGGCCTGGCCTGATAATTCCATGGTGAACATCACATTCCTGATTCTAGACACTCTGTGTCCCATAATCATAAGGATGATTCTGTTTTGCTAATTAATTTTTAGTGTGGCTTGTAGATGATGCTCGTGAAACAAGTGAAATGTGACAGCCTTACAATCCATAAAGGAGCCCTAGTAAAAGCAGCTATTCTCTAGATGGTTAACTCTGCTTGGGACTTCATGCCACATCGATCCTAGGACCTTCGAAGCCTTACCAGGTAAACTCGGTGTGCGAGTGATTTGCACTGTCAATCAAGGGTCAAATATTGTATCAAAAATATTTCCCAAGTGTTACCTTTCCTGGCTTAAATTTTAGAGGCAACATCCACTCAGTGTGAAACATCTTATTTATAAAAAGCTCAGAGCTGAAAGGAATGGTTGTAATTCAGTTCTACTTAGTCACCTAATTGCTCTACTACCCATCAACTTAGCCCTTTCGAGGCAACGCTGCTGGTCAGACAGCTCTGAGTTTTAATGTCTCCTTTTTGCACAGGCACCTGCTTCCGTGTGGCATCTACATGTCAGTGCTGGTTCTGTTCTCTTGGGGAAAGGCACAGCGAGCTGTTGCTCTCTTTATTATCCTGTATACTCCCACCTGAGTCGTCTCTTCAGGTGAGAGTACACACTTTTGACAAGGAAATGTCTATTGGGTTTTCATTGGTTTTCTGCAATAAACAGTTTCTATTTCTGGAAGATTCTTAATAGGGTCCTAAAATGGTCAATAGCCCCCAGCACCGCAAATTTAAGAATATAATCTTTCACTAAAAGTTTTTATTTTCAATTGCATTTTATGACTTGTGGAACACGAGAAAGAACAATTCTTGAAGAAAGTGAGTGTGAATTTGTGGAAGGTAAGCAAAGTCTTAATTCTGAAAAAAATATTTGTAAGAGTTGTATGATGAGAACATAAAAAAGTCCAGACAAGTTAACTGTTTGGACAATGGTTTGTTTTAAACCAGTAAAGCTATTTGAAGCACATGTGAGTGTTACCTTTTAGCTATAGGTAGTACAAGTGTATTAACAGCTTTTTGGATGTTAGTATGTTGTTTCTGGGTTAGTCCCAGCATATGTTGTCTGGGGAAACATACTTATGTCCTGAAGATAAAGTTACACTTTTAAAGTTATTAAAGTAAGAAGTGAAAATCTTCCACTCTATCCTTAGTACCACTCAACATAGGTAGTTACATCTTAAGTGTTCTATTTTTAATTCTAAAGGTGGCTACTCCCAGACCAAATTATATTCTTATTTCTCTATTTTTTGATATATCAAATTTAGACTATGTTAGTTAATTTTCTAATATGAAAGATGACTCCTGTCTTTCCATCCTACTTCTTCCCTTGAGTTTGTAAGTTATACAATTTTGTGTTCTTTTGGAGGTGGTTACTTCTATACTTTATATAATATACTTAACCATCTATTTTTATTCCATCAACCTTAGACAGAAGGTATCTATTAATGCACTATAGAACCAGCCTTCTCTCACTCCCGGTGGCTCTTGCCTTTTATTCTTCTCACATTGAGTAGGGTTGAGCTCTGTAACCTACAGAGCACTGCAGAAATGAGGGTGCATAACTTCCAAGCTTGGGTCATAAAAGGCACTGTGGCTTTTGCCTTGCTCTCTCTAGGATCATTTACTCTGGGAGAGGTCAGTTATGAGGACACCCAGTAGCCCTAAGTGGAAGTCCATGAGGCAAAGGACTGAGACTTCCTGCCAAGAGCTGACACCAAATTGGCCAGCCATGTGAATGAGCCATCTTGGAAGCGGATTTTCAAACCCCAGTCGAGCCTGCAGGTGACAGGGCTTAAGGCCAACTTCTGGACAACAGCCTCATGGGAAACCATGAGCTTGAAACACTCAACTAATTTGCTTCCTAATTAATTTCTGATCCAAAAAATTCTGTGCAATAAAAAATGTTTATTGGTCTTTTAAGACACTGTTTTTTAGAGGATAGGGGTGGGGTGGGGTGGGGGGGGAGTTGTATTCTTATGCAGCAATAGATAACTGATATATACCTTCTAGGTAAGATGACATCATTTTCCCAGCAGAGTAACCTCTACCTCTTTCTTAACCCTTTCACTTCCCATCCAATTTCTGTTATCTATTACTTCTGTCATTAATTCTTTACATAGTTTATAATAATTATATTGTTTTTAGCTATAATTACAAAATGTAATCATTCATGCTTTATTTGTCAATTTTAAAATTAGAAATAGGAACAGCATTTAAATTATAATACTAAAATGTAAACTAGGGACTGGTCAGTATGTACCATTAAAATTGTCCAGAGGTCTCTATATCTCACTATTGTAAGTGGTGATGCATGCAGAGAAAGAAATCCTTAATGACTAAAAATATCTGTGTTTATGCTTTTGTTAAGTTTCATTAATTTTGTTAGAACAGAGAAATGTCACTAGGGGGACTGGGAAGATTAGAAACTATGTAAGTCATTTACATTTTAGTGGAAATTGTCCTAATTAGTTTTCTACAAGAGATCAGCTTATACTTACATATATATTGTGGGTGCAAAAGGGGCACTATAATTAATCTGACAAGTCTAGTGACCGAAGGTAACCTCATGGGGAGCTCTGATCATAAATTCCTAACTGGGTAGGTCTCGGTGGATAGTCATGCCTCAGGCATATAGCTTTTTTAGTAAAAGATTTATCTTTGCCATTAAGCAAGCCTTGTCCATCGTTTCTGAGTGTATAGGTTAACACTTTTGAAATGCCTCTTTTTCAGACCCCTCATTAGCTTAACCACCCTCAAGAGAGCACATAATCTTGCTAACTAGCCTGTGATCCATTCCCTGCCTTGCTTTCTCCTGCCTTCACGTAACTTTCCTTATGCTCCCTCCTTAGTGTCAAATGTACAAAAAGAGACCAGACCGCAAAGCTTTTGTTCTCTGGAGCATTTGAGATCTTGCTTCTCTGTATTGCCATCGGTTTGGCTTACTCTTATAAAAACTTTCTGCAAGTTTGGATGTTTCTTACATTGACAATAAGAACATGGACTATTACTGGGGCAATGAAGATAAAACTTTCCCCACATGACATCAAAGACTTTTGAGAGGAAGACGTCCTAAGTAAAAGACATTTTGAAGAAAGGGAAGTAAGAGGTAAGTGAAGATAGGTACTCCATTACTTTGATGTCATTTTACTCTTTTCCCCCAGAGACTGAATCTCAACTCTATTTTTCTTCCCCCTCCTAATTTTTTCTTTAAGTTAAAGTGACAAGTAGAGGAGAGAAGGACTCTTGGCAATAAATAACTAACATCAATAACTGTGAGTCAGTTTCCACATTCTATCTGTTCTATGAACCAATTCTCAACACAGTGCAAATTTTCCAAACTAGTTTGTTCTACTAAGTCCAGAGGTTTAGCCTTTTGACGCAACTACATGAGGACAAAGAGTGGAATGAGGAGATGTAACTGCTGAATACACTGGAAGTGTCACCTCTGACATTAGTAACGGTCTTTGTTTACTTTTCTAATCTGTTGTGCACTTGGCTCTAACTGGATTGTTACAATGTGGCAGCAGTCATTCTTGTAACTCTTTAAAAACAATTATCTGTGCTTTGATAGCTTTCGTCTCTGGATACGAATTTATTCCTCATTTGAAACCTGAGAAATGGACCAGTCCATCCACATGGCCAGACCTCACCTGAGGAAGCAGTAGCCAAGAAAAGACTCTGGGCGGAGTCAGTAGACTAGGCGTGGCTGCTCAGATGCTCATGGCTATGGGGCTGCAGGCTTCCAGTTTGTCAAACAGGCATGCTGGATGAAATCTCTCAGGCTATGGCCAGCTTTGACATTTTATCATCTGACAGACAACATGTAGGTTTTAATATTAATTGAGTCAGTACAGGCAGTTTTGGTCTAGTTTTAAAAAAATAAATCTCTTTACCTGATAGTCACACCTCATTAGTGATGGACCATGTTCTATGGGGAGCAGAGAGAGGAGTGAAATCCACTTGTTCTCTTTATTTGTGTCTACATCGATGTACGTCACCTCTTCAGTCTCTTTCCTCCATTAGACTATGGCTGCCTGGATACAGGGGCCACATCTTCATGAAACTGTTTTCTGGCGCTGAGCAAGGCGCCTGCATTCAGTGGTGCTTACCAAGGGTCTGAACTACCGAACTGAACCTGACCTTCAATTCTACCTTAAATTATAATCTTAATGTAATTCATCTTCCTTTTTCTTTTCATAATATTTGGAAAGTCCATTACTCAGTGTATTCTTATGCTATTTTATCTTAATGATTTGAAAAAAAAAACAGCTTTGTGTTAAAAAGGTTACCAGTTTGTTTTTCTCTAGTCGATTGTCAATTTTCTTTAATGTTCTCTTTGGAGAAGGAGAAGATTATGGTTGCTGGATAAAATTCAGGATGAACATTAAAAATTTGAGTTTCAGATAAACAGTGCTTAAATTTTAAGTATAAGTATTAAATTTTTTTAACTGAAATTTTATCTGAAATTTTAATTTAACTGGACATCCTTAATTTTTTTTTTTGAGGTGGGGAAGGATGCTAAATCTAGCAAACCCAGGCTCTCCTCCTGGTCAATCTAATATTCTATCTTGAAGGCCCTCAAACATAGGTTCTAGAGAACCTACTGGAGAAACAGAATTTTTGAGGACAAGATCTGACTCGGATGATATGATCCATCTGGTAGGGTTCTCTCTAGGAAGCAAGAAACAGATTTTTTTCCAGTTTCTTCTTCACTTCTCCAATACATACATCATGAATAACAAGAATTTCTATTTTTTCCCCGCTATCCCTTTCTTGGTTTATTGCTAACCCTAACATTTGGGTACATAATTGGTAACTGCAGTTACAGTGGGTTTGGCAGCCATATATGAAACATATCCCCAAATGTTGCAGTAGCATTCACCCACTGGGACCGCATTCAGAATCTGAGGAAGGATGAGGATACTTGTGATTCTGACAGCAATTCTGGTATGTGTGTCTTCCGACAGTCTTACAAATCAACTTGATTCTGACACTGCCTGGAGAGAGATAGCATCAGATCCCACAGGTTAAGGGCTCAGTATCACAAGACTGCCTGCCAACCATCCCCTTCAGATGCCAATGGCAAGCTCAGGTTGTCACCTGTGCTTCTTACTGCTTGGCTATAGATTGGCAGTACCAAGGATCCCGTTTTGGGATTTGATTAGTTTGCTGGAGTGGCTCACAGAACTAAGAGAAACATTTTACTTACTAGATTACTGGTTTAGTATAAAGGCATAAGTAACTCAGGAATAGCATGGGGCAGGATACGAGGAAAGGGTACAAGGTCCCTTGCCTTTCCAAGTGGGTACCTCTTCTGGCTGCTCCATGCTTCATCCACCTGGAAGCTCTCTAACCCCACCTCTTTGTAGTTTTATGGAGGCCGCCTTACATAGGCACAGTTGATTAACTCCTTGGCCATTGGTGGTTGATTCAACCTCAGTCCCCTCTCTAATCATACAGTTGGCTTCCCAGCAACCAGCCACCACCTGTAAGTGTGGTCCAAAAGTCACATTATTAACATAACAAAAGACACCTTTATCGCTCTCACCACTTAGGAAATTCCAAAGGATTTTAGGAAATCTGTGCCAAAAACAGGAAGGAAGACCAAATATATATTTCTTATTATAAATTACAATATCACAAAACTGTTTTCCCATTCCGTGCTCCCACCTTTCCTATGGGGGGAGGGAGGGGACGGCTCTGATGTTATCATATTCCTGGTTCATCTAGTAGACAGGCTGGCTGTGATACTCTCAGTGGGTATCCCTAGCTCTACTGTGTAGTCATAGCCAGGTGAGGTCTCATGTCCTCCCCAGGGGTTTAGCTCCTTGGCCTTGAAGAGAATGATATTCACAGATGTTGAGGAAAGGGTACTCAGAGAGCTTGGGCTATGGAGGAGTGGTGGTGCCCGTTTTTCTCCTGACTCCTGCTGTCTAAGACCACATATTAATTCTTGCTGTCATCTTAGAGTCGTTTTCCAAAGGTGTGTGGGTTTGGAGGGACTGGGCCTGGGGTTAGGATAAAATGCCATGTATATTATCTTTTAGAAAGAGGATTTTAACTTTCTTTTCTAAATTTTAGTGTGAGGTGGTAGAGATAATGCCAACAGTGTATATGAAAAGCTAGTTCTTTTTAGTGATCATTACTTTAACATAGAATTTTTATAACATTTTTTATAGTGATTATTGCCTAAGCAGTGGCAAAAGCATTTTGTTTATCATGGTAAAAATATTTTAAAAGCTAAAAGATTTTAAACTTAAAAATAGGCCTAGTTCTTAGGAAGAGGTTTAATATGTTAGCAGTAGTATGTTATATAAACTAAATTATATTTTATTCTTTCAAATAAGTCACTTTAAGTAATCAATAACTCTTTTCATATCTGATATAATATTGGGGGGAAGGCTTTAGTTGCCTGCTTCTGAGCTTTGACTCATTACCTAAGTAATCCACGAGATGGCAGCAGAGAAATATTCTTTTAAATTTATCATTCACAGAGTTGTTATAAATCCACATTAACAAAAAATATACTAACCTTTGTAATTTGGTTCTTTCTAATGATTTCTCAGGTCTTTTATGAGAAATGTAATGAGAATTTTATTTTATTTTTTTACTCATCTTAAAGTTGTTTTCCTTGCTTATCACATTTTGCAGTGAGAGTCAGGTCTAAATTCAATGAGTGTACAGGCCGGTCTGTGTTTCTGTCCCCGTTAGCATTCTCATGAGAAATTTTAGGAGATCTGAGAACAGTAAACTTTAGAGTCTTGCTAACTGTGTCCTGTGTGGTGAGTTCCATCACCTTGATTCAACCTTCAGCCCCTCTCACCCACTCAAGCAAGAAGTGAAAAAAAGTAGATTTCAGGCCTTGAGGCCCGAGCTTATCTAGGGGAGTGATGGTGGGAAGAGTAAGGAGAAAGGGGTGCATAGGAAAAGGATGCTTTCATACAGACTGCGGTTGTCACCTAAATTTACATTATCTTTACATTACTGGCTTTGTTTTCATTTATTTGTTCAAGTCGATTAATTGGAGTTAACAATAGATAGTTGCAGGTGGGTTTGAGTCCGAAAAAGAAAATTTTCCTGTGAATGACCTGGTTTTCTAATTTTAGGATCACATATTTCTTATGAAGTGATAAAAGGCATCATCTAAGTATGTTCTACAGATATAATTAATAACAAATTAATTATCGTTACTCTGTGCCATTTTATTACTTTGGATTTCATTATGCTAGAAGCTTGGAGAACTTAATTACACACACACATGCACATATACATGTGTGAACGTGGTTTTTGTTTATAAAATTTATGGATGCTTGTCAAAAACTTTTTAATCTGACAGGAATATGTGAAATAGAAATTGAAGTCTTCCATAATCTTCTGAGGCAGTTTGCTAATATCTTCCTAAGTATTTCTTTATGTAAAGACAAACATTTACATTTTTAATGAAACTGAATCATGCATGTGTTTATTTACTCTATCATAGATATATTTCCATGCCTCATTTTTATAAGCTATATATTCCATTGTATGTTTATGTCACAATTTCTTTAACTACCTCTGCTGATGGAGGTTGTTTTCCATGTTACTTTTTACTGCTACAATAACAATGCTGCACTAAACAATTTTGTACGTTTTTCTCGTTGTACTTAAAATCTAAACCTTTGACTATATAACATTTTCAGAATCGAAACACCCACCATTGAAATTAGTAATAAAAGCCTACAATTGCATCGTAGCCAGAGTGGGCAAAGATTGTGCATTAAACATAAAAACATGTTGATAAACTCTCGTTTCCCTTTTTAAAGTATTAGGGTGGATCTGTGCTTGAATGGTGGCAGCAAAGGACAGACGACATGCTTTCTCAGGTTTTACAGTGAACTGTAGAGCAGTCAGATTTATAAAATCCCTCCCCTTTCCTTGGAATGTCTTTACACCGGTGCCTCTGACGGTGCAGGCTCCAGGTGCACCTGGCTGAGCAGGGTCAGGTGCTGCTGGCTTTTACCTAGACAGCCAGGGAGCTCTGAGAAGTGCATGCTTTGATTCCTCCCAGGTTCTGCGGGGTTCAAGGAGCTGAAGACTTGAAGTCTGGGAACTCAGGGGCAGGTCATTCTTAGGAGGGACAAAACCCTGGAATTCACTCCCTCCTGTAGTCCAACAGAGCGAGGTCTGTTTGCCTTCAGGGCACAGCGAAGACCCATCTGTTTACTCAAGCACATCTCTGAGTGGTCGCCTTATGGCGGCTCCCCTCACCCACTAGTGAGAGCCCTTGTAGCAGCGGCATCATCTTATCATCTTTGCCACTTCACGTGGAAGGGCTGGCTGATGCTGGCACAGAACTGTATTATAACAGGGCTCATAGGCCAAAGGATTCAGATGCTTATTTTTTCCATATGATGATGATAAACATTTTAAACAAATGGCAGACAACGAAGTGTCATGTTTCAAATTCAGAACTCTTTTTCAAGTCCATGATTATTTTATTATTTATTGGATCTTATATCCCGCTGTCTATATAAGCTAAGGATCTGGTGCTTGTTTGTTTCTTTTTCTTTCTGGCATTATATGAACTGGGGGAAAAGATCTGATGCTTCATAAGGTCCTAAGATTTGCAAATAAGACCATTAGAAACAACTTTTTCTGAGCACTGTATGTAAGGCAGCCATTTTTTCATTATTCTTACACAATAACTTCTCATCTTGTTCTACTTTTGAACTGTGTCTAATGTCTTAGTCTGGACTCCTAGTTGCGTGTCTGGTGTCTCAGAGACCCTTTTTAGGTTCTGAATACACAGAATGCATTGTTGTTTGTGGCTTTACAAGAAAAATAACATGTTTCTGTCACATATGAATATAGCCTATCAAAAAGTAACACCATCAACTGTGTACTCCTGCACTATAGAGGCTGTGTTTTTTGTGTTCTGTATATCTATGAAGTTTTTAATAGTAACAAGGGCAAAATATAAAAATTGCAGTGCATTAATGCTTTGATTTCATTCATTCGACAAGCTTGCATTGTGCTGTGCACTATTTTTGTTGCCGTTTGTGAAAAAAGGACACAAATTCTTGTCCTCAGGATATGAGATTTTCAGTGGGTAGAGAAGGGTAATAAGCAAATAAACTGATCTTGGTCTGTTAGATAGTGATCAGTGGTAAGGAGAAAGACAAAGCGAGGGGAGGGGATGAGCTGCATTTTTATGAGGGGCGCTCAGGGTAAGCCTTGCTATCAGGATAAATAAGGTGACATTTGAACAGTGACTTCAAGGAGTGGATAAATGGGGAAACTGTGATACAAATAAGAAGGAAAGCAAATGCCAATACCCCAGAACAGCAGACTGCCTTGCCAGTGTGTGGCTGGAGGGCACTGGGCAAGGAGGAGAGAGCGAGATGAGGTCAGAGAAGGCAAAGGCAGGACTTCAGGGGCCCTTGTCGGCCATGCAGGGCTTGGTCTTTACTGAGAGTGACTTGGGAGACACTGAGGATTTTAAGCAGAGAAGGGAAATGATTTGATTCAGTTTTTAAAAGGATTAATGGAGCTGCCTTTTTGCGAGCAGAGTGGAGTGGGGCGGGCAGGAAGGCCTGTAGAAGTGATGGCTGCAATCTTAGAAGGAGGTGCTGGTAGCCCACCCCAGGCAGTGGTGGAGGATCTGGAGATGCTGCATATGTTTTGAGGGTCATGCTGACAGGATTTCCAGATAGTATGGGATCTACCTAATTAATAAGACTCCGTGGGAGGAGAGAATTTCTGAAACAATTTAAATGAATAGAGAAGCAGGGGAGAGGCTTAAAGTGCAGAGGGGGATGAGATCATTAAGGAGATAAGACAAGACTGGGGAGACACTGGAACATCGAAGGAAGCTAAAGAATTCGGGTAATTTGTAGCATCTTGATGAAATGCGTGGTGAAGACGTCTGATGTGATCAAAATGCCTGTGAAATTCCATTATGATTTAAAGAGCAAAACTGCCCCATTTAAAGAACGCAGAGAGAATACCTTTGTCAGTAGGTACATGACTTGTATGAGAGCAGAGAGTGTTGGAAAAATGTGACAAACTCAACAGACCCGTAGTGAGAGAGGGACAGAAAAGGAGAGAGAGTTAGGGAAAACCTGGTACAGAAGACACTGGCAGAATTTGGTAACCAATTTGGTGTCCAGAGTATGGAAGAGAAAACAAATTCAATACTCCTCCCAGTTTCCAGTTTGTAGTTCTGAAGAGACGCTGGTTGTCTTTCCAATACTTGGAAACCAGAACAGGGAAGGGCACATGTGAAGAGTAAATAACATGTCTCTTGAGAAACAATTAATATAACAATTAAGGTGAGGGAAGGGACATCCAGGAAACTCGTATCTATTTTTATTGTCATTATAAATAACTAGGTGATAAAACCTACCAAGCATTTGCTGTCACAGGGCACACAACTGACCTCACTGCTCTGCGGTAAAGGGTTTACCTTCGCTGAGAAGGGTTGCCTTCAGTAACTACTTGCCTACATACCATTCGCTCATTCCACAAACTTACGTAGGTCCCTCTGGGTGTCCATTCATTGAAGTAGATTTGAGGGTATAAAACTGATCAAGGTATGAGTTTTATCCATGAGATACTCGCAGTTTAATTGGGAAGAGGGCCATTCAAACAAGCAATTGCAATACAGTGTGGTACATTTAATAGTCGAGAATAAGAAAATCACCTGGGCTTTATAGTCAGACAGATAACATTTAAATCCCTGCTTCACCACTTCCTTCCTGTGTATGCCTGGGAAATTTATCTCTGATTCTCTTATTGAGAAAACTGATACAAATAGTTCTGTCTTGAATTTCAGGTACCAGGGAACAAGATGCGCTGAGGCCTGTGGCCTCAGATAAAGGCATTTCGGTTAAGAGTTTTTACATGAGAATCAGGTGAGGTAGAGATAAGACCACTGACCTTTTAAATTTGTATAATATTCTTGTTGAAAACATGATATCTGCTAATTACATTATTGCTTATCATTCCGGGCCCTGGCTTTATTATAGACCCTTTCATGTAATCTTTGTTTTAGCCACACTGCTACTCTGCTCACTCCAGTGCTGAGCTTTATTGGGGTGTTCCCATTTTAGCACCTTCCTGCAAATGTCCCATCTATTTCAGATGCTGCCTGATGTAGGAGGCCTTTTCTTTCCCCGCAGTCTGAGCCCTCTCACCTCTCTGACCTCCCTTGGCACTTTCTGCTTCATGAACTTTATCTAATCTTTTGCATGCTTAGCTCTGGATGAAAAGTTCCTTGGGGTCAGGAATTATGTCTTAGTTCTATTTGTATCATCACAGAACTTAGTTGTACATCTTACACATCTTGCACATGGCAGATGACACCTACCCATTTGTGAAGATGAATTTGATTAGGCAAACCATTTCTTGTCCTACAGCCACAGAACAAGAGCTGCTCTGTAGTCGTAAAGGGTTCTGGATCATTGAATGAAGGCTGCTCTTTCCCCAGATCATAATTGTGCAAAGCTAGTAAGTGTATACTTTTGAATAACAGGTTTTGCTTTGTTGCTGTGTTCATGTTACCATGACAACCTTAACTTTTGGCACTTTCTGCATTTAGTGTCCTACTTAATTTCCCACATTTGGCTCTGAGAGACCATATTGTTCTGTCCCTTTTGCTTGCTTATATGAATCTTTGAACTGAAAATTATTTCTGAATTTACATTGCTTGCCATAGTAGATTATAAATTCCTCAAGATTGGGGATTTGGTCTTATTATCCTTAGGAGCTCTGATAGCCCCCAAGTAGGCCCTGTACATTTGAGACAGCAAATATGTCAATACACATTTTAGATGAACTAAGAAATCATGATGTGGTAGGCTGAATAATGGTTGTCCCCAAGATGTTCAAATCCTAATTCTTAGAACCCATGAATAGATTATTATCTTATATATTAAAGGGGATTTTGCAGATGTGATTAAATTTAGGATTTTGAGATGGGGAGGTTATCCTGGGTTGTTTAGGTGGGCCAGTGTATTTTAGGGGTCTTTGTAAGGAGGGAGGAGGATCAGAATCAGTAGTAGGAGATCTGATGATGGAAGAAAGGTGGTGGAGTGACATGAAGAAGTGGCCATGAGCCAAGGAATTCAGGAGTTTCTAGAAGCTGAAAAAGGAAATAAAATTTCTCTTGATGCCTCTGGAAGAAATGTAGCCCTGCCCCCATCCTGATTTTTAATTGCTGGCCTCCAAAACTAAAGAATAAATTTGTGTTCATTTAAGCAGCTCAGTTTTTGGTAATTTGCTACAATAGCAGTAGGAGACTAATACAGTTGGGTAGCCCATTTTAATAAGTTTCAAGGACCACTTAGTGGAGTTATAAAGTGCAAATCTAATCAGAGGTATTTATTGGCTAGATTGCTGACAGTACTGTTAGTACAAAAGGATGAAGTGGGAAGGAAGCATAGAGATTATCTTGTTAATTATAATGTATTTGCTGTCAGTATTCCAATAACATATAAGATAGATGAGAGTTGTCTATAACTAATCCACTAAGTTTAAAAATGCCATTCACTTGAAAAACTGATATGGAGTGTCAAATGAATGGCAGGCAATGTGCCAGATGCTGGGCCTATGGTCCCCCAGGTCAGACCTCATGGGATTCCAATGGTTAGAGGGGCCTTGTGTCTTCTAGTCACCTATGGACTAATAAATGTGTAGAGCCTCAAGGCAGATTGGATATGACTCGAGTTATTGTGAAGCGTGAATTTATATGTAAAACCAAGTGTCCGAATCCAGAATGGATGGTGTCATCAAGATCTGTGTGAACTTTCCACACCAGTTGTTCCCAGCTTTGACTGGACATCAGACCCTTTGGTGAAGCTTTTTAAAAGCACAGAAGCCATTGCCTCACCCTTGGAGATTTTGACTCAGTAGGTCTGGGGCAAGGCCTGGGAATCTATGTTTTAGAGTCTCGGGTCTGTGGAACACTAAAGGGTCTAGTGTGGCTTCTGTGCTGGTAATTAAGACTACTCGGTCCAGAAGTAAGAACACAGGCTGCTAGTAATCAGCATCCCCAGAGTGGGTTCTGAAGAGCACACGCCCCACTAGGGCAACACACCAATATCGAGTTCATGAACTTTAGAAAACAAGCTGTAGTATGTTTGTAGAGGTTTATGATGGCCATTTGCACATCGAAAGCTCTAGGGTAGTCTAGACAAAAAGAATCTGTTTAAACCTGCCTCATCCATGTTCTCCAGACTTATTTGACGATTGAACTGCCCTGTCCTATGACACTAATTAAATATGCTGAGCAACAGAGGCTCTCCAGGGCACACTTGAGGAAACACTGAACTAGGAAGATGGAGGGAGTGATGGTATTTGCCTTATTTAGAAGGTACCAGACGATGAGTGGGGATCGCTGCGATGATCATAAATACGTGACGCATGAATTCACAGAGAAAGCAAAGGTTACAGTATTTTCTAACCCAGGGAGTTCATTAAAAGTGTATGTTTTAAGAATAACAGAATCATAAAGCGTCATTCCAGATGGTCACCTCCGAACTGATGATGGGTGGGAGGATCAACGTTCATTCACCGTGTGCTCACTGCTCCCACGTACACTGCGGGCTGTGCCTCACTTCCATTTTAGAGCTCCTCCACAGAGTATCACTACCATTCTAAAGATGAAAAGCTGAGGTGAAGATGTTAAATGGCTTGACTGAAATAAAAAACTCACCGATTCCATGCATATTGTTTGCACAGTCCTGTGTTTGACCTGTAGTGTCTCATTTAATACTACCACAAAGCGTACAGGGTAGGGGTCAATATGAGTGAAATTGTCTAAAGTCCCTCAGCTTAAATGTGACAAATCTAACACTGTCTCCACAGACCACGTCCTCAGTGACAGAGTAAGAATTGGTGACTTTCCTGCATCAGGCACTCAGGTGAGCAGGCAGGAGTAACTGTGGATTCTCATTCTGCTGTGGGCTTTGTAGGGTGAGCAAGTCATCTTCTCTGTCAGATTTTCTATTTGTAAAATAAGGTCACACCACTAATATAGCTCAAAGAGCAGTTGTGAAAAAAATAAAAGCAATAGTATTGCTGGGTCTATGTATGAAATGCCTGCATCTTAAGTTTATAGGGAGATTTATTACTGTGAGAAACAAATAGACATTAAGATACCAGCAGGCACTTTTCAATTAAAGTTGATAGAGAAGTGAAAAACTGTTTCAGTAAATGGTCTTGACACACACACATACCCCCCCTCCAAAAAAAAAAAGAATCCAGATATAGATTTTACATCCTTCACAAAAATTAACTCAAAATGGGTTATGGGCTTAAATGTAAAATGCAAAACTATGAAACTCCTCGAAGATGATATAGGAGTGAAATCTAGATGACCTTGAGTTTGGTGATGACTTTTTAGATATAACACCAAAAACATGACCAATTAATGAAAGAATTGATAAGCTGACTTTATTAAAACTAAAAATTTCTGCTCTGTGAACAACAGTGTTTGGAGAAGGATAGGACAAACCACAGACTGGAGAAAATATCTGCAAAAACCACATCTGATAAAGAACTATTATCAAAATATACAAAGAACTCTTCCAACTCAACAAAGAGAAAACAACTAATTGGCCAATAGTTACAAAATAGTCATGAAGATATAAAGTATAGCATAGGGAATATAGTCAATAATATTGTAATAAATAAGTAAGGGGGTGGAGAGGTACTTGATTTATTGGAGTGATTACTTTGTGAATTATATAGACCTCTAATCACTATGCTGTACAACTGAAACTAACATATTATTGTATGTCAACTATCATTAAAAAAACCTCATTGAATTATACACTGTAAAGATGAGCAATTAATTGTCTATATTTCAATAAAACTGTAAAAAGAAGATACTTTATAAATTGCATTTTAAAACTGTTGATGGTAAAAAAAAAAAGTGGACCAAAGACCTTAATAGACACCTCATCAAAGAAGATATATAGATGGCAAACAAAAATATAAGATGCTCCACATCATGAATTATCAGGAAAATGTAAATTAACACAACAATGAGATACCACTATACACCTATTAGAATGGCCAAGACTAGAACACTGACAACACCAAATGCCAGCAAGGATGTGGAACAACAAGAACTCTCATTCACTGCTGGTGGGAATGCAAAATGGCATAGCCACTTTGCAAGACAGTTTGGTGATTTCTTAGGAGACTAAATGTGCTCTTATCATGTGATCCATCAATCGTGCTCTGTAGTATTTACTCAAAATAGTCAAAAACATATTTCTACACAAAAACCTGAACATAAATGTTTATAGTAGATGTTTTCATAATTGTCAAAACTTGGGAGCAACCAACATATTCTTCAGTAGGTGAACAGTTAAATAAACTGTGGTCCATCCAGACAATAAAATATTATTTCGTGCTAAAAAGAAATGAGTTATCAAGCCATGAAAATACAGAGGAACTTAAATGTATATTACTAAGTGAAAAAAGCCAGTCTAGAAAGGCTACATACTGTTTGCTTCTAACATATGATATTCTAGAAAAGGCAACACTATGGAGACAGTAAAAAGATCAATTGACAGGGGTTGAGGGAAAAAAGAATGAATAAGCAGAACAGAAAAGATTTTTAAGGCAGTGAAACTACTCTGTATACATTTGTTCAAACCCATAAAATGTACAACACCAACGGGGAACCATAATGTAAATTTTGGATTTTGAGTAAAAATTATGTGTCAGTATAAATTCATCAGTTGTAACAAATGCACCACGTTGCTGGGGGATGTTGATGGGAGAGTCTGTGCCTGTGTTCCCCGAGGGAGTGCATGGGAAACCTTGTACCTTTTGATGTGAAACTAAAACTGCTTTTAAAAAAATAAAGTCTATTAAAAAACCAACAAAACCATCATTTGTGAGTTACAGCTTCTCATTATTCTTTAAAATAAGACTAAGATTTACACAATAAAGCTGTACATAACCAGATACAGCTCTTAGTCAACGACTAATCTACCTCTGTCTGTCTGATTGGTAGATATAATTCAAAATCAATGAAAATGAGAAAACACATGGCTTAAGGGCAGATATGAAATTTTTTTAAAAAAAGCCATAAAATTAAATTATTCCCTCACCTCAGATTTTTTAACCCACACATGTTAGACCATTTGTGAGTTAGGAGTCTGCTAAGCTCTGGCAATAAATCACTGGGTTCTTCTTACATATTTGTCCCATCATTAGTAAATATCTACCATACTCATATATAACCAACAAATTCATGCTTAATTAGTTGAGTTATATATGTAATTATAAATTTCTGTGATTCATTCCCAAATGTTGCTACCAGTGTTTCAACGGGGCTTTAGAAGTTCTGAAGACTATGTCTATATTCCTATGTGATTTCATCTTGGTAAATTGTCTTATCTGAAACTCAGATAGTTAGTATCAAGATATGTAGGTCTGAGCTATGTGACTGTTTGCCACTTGCTCTTAATATGTGAATAATCTTTTCTTCAGTGGGATTCCTCCATGCAGTTCCACCTCCTCACATTCTTCCTTCACTGTTCCTTAAATTTTCTTTGTTTACCATTTTGATTTGAAAAATGTATGTTATCTATTGTTATGTAACAATTAATCACAAATTTAAACAGCACCGATTTGTTAGCTCACAGTCCCGTAGGTGGGAAGTCTGCACAGCATGGCTGGGTTCTCTATTCAGGATGAACTCAAGGTCAAAATCAAGGCATCATCTGGATGAAGTTCTTGTCTGGAGACTCTGGAAAAAAATCAACTTCTATGCTCATGCTTGCTGTTGGCAGAATTCAGTTACAGTCATATGTTGCTTAAGGAGAGGCTACATTTTGAGAACTGTTTCCTTAGGTGATTTTGTCCTTGTGGAGCATCGTAGAGTGTACTTTCACAGCGCTAGATAGTGTAGTCTACTACACACCAAGGCTACAACCAGTACAGCGTGTCATTGTCTGAATATTGTGGGCAAAGGTGACACATCAGTAAGTATTTGTGTACGGAAACATAGAAAAGGTACAACTAGTAAAAATATCGTATAAAAGATAAAGTGTGTACGCACCATGTCAGGGGGAGGCTGTGGTGAGAGAAGCACCTTCAGAGGGAGGGCTGATGTCAGGAGACTTCAGGAGATGGGAGGGAGGAAAGGGGAGAGGGAAGGAAGAGAAAAGGAGGGGAGAGAAGGAGAAAAGAGAAATGGAGGGAAGGGGAATGCTTGCGTGTGCGTGCGTATGCGCATGCGTGCGTGGCCGTGCAGGCTCCCAGGCTCCTCTGGCTCTCTCACCAGCTCACCCCCAGCCTCCAGCAGGCACAGATAGGTGAACAACGTGCTGAGCCTTCTCATCTAAACCACCTGGAGCTTGCAGTAAATTCAGCACTGTGTTCAGGTCCAGCTTTTTCTTTCAATATCACAAACTTTTTGCTTATAATCTTATGGGACCACCATCGTATATGAGGTCTGTCATTCACCAGAATGTCCTTATGTGGCCCATGACTGTATTTGCAACTGTAGAACTAAGATTTCAGTCTCCTTGCTGGTTGCCAGCTGGATTCTGCTCTTGGCAACTAGATGCCACCTGCATTCCTTGTCATGTGGCCCCTCCATCTTCAGGTCAGCAATGGCGAGTCAAATCCTCTTCATGCTCTGGATCTCTGCTTTCCTCTTTTGTTACCAGCCAGAGATAACTCTAAGCTTTTAAAGGTTTCATGCCATTAGGTAATGTATATCTTGATAATCTCCCTTTTTAAAAGTCACCTGTGTCACATAACATAATCTAATCATAGGAGAAAAAGCCGTCAGATTCACAGTAGGGAGAATTAGGCAGGGCATGTATGGGGGTGTAGGGAGGCGGACAGACATCTCGGGGGCCATCACAGGGTCCTACCTACACTGCACTCCTCCCAAAAACTCTATGATGAATCAAATATGTGAACTTTAAAAGCCTTCTCCAGAACACCACGGACAACCCTAATTCCTTTTTGTCCCAGTGTGGCTCTCTCGCATGTCATTGTTTTCCTCTTGTCAACCTTCCCTCAAGGCAGTGTCTCATGGCACAGTTCCCAAATGTTCCCAAATACGCTCTGAGTTTCATCATACCAGTCCTCAGATGCTCCAGCTGCTAATCGCTCAGTCCTTGGGGGTCCTTGGTCTGTAAACAATCCATGTTGTCAGTCGCTGGGGGGGCACCCTGCTGGTTTTCTCCGAGAAAGGATGATGAATATTAAGATATGTTACAATTATTAAGAACAAAACAAAACAACAACAAAACTGAAGACAGCACAATTCCCAAACCTTCAGTGCCTGTAGTCACTTGACTGAATTACTTAAAATCTTAAGAGCTGACAGTCCTCAAATTTCTACCAAGAGACCAGAAATTAAGTTTTTGCAGTCTACCATCTGGGCCTTGAATGAAAAAGAAAATTATATCTAATCTTCAGTTCCAGATTTGTTCAGACGCAAAAAAATTAAAAAATAAAAAAAGAAATGATCTTTTGCAGGCAGAACCCAAGGAGTGGTACAGTATTCTGTTCTAACTTATCACACCTGCTCATTTGTCACAGCACCGAGGTGGCCTGGTGACGGGTGCTGTGTACAATGGTAGGCCAGAAATGCTTTATTTGGTCTTTGACATGTACTTATCGACTTAGATTTTTGACAGATACGATTTGATTTCATTTTTCTGAATCTATGTATCAGTTGGTACTTTTTTATTGTTGTTGCTGGTAACCAAAAGCCTATGTCAAATTAGCTTAAAATTAAGAATTGCTTTTTTTTATGTCACTGAAAAACCCAAAGCTGAGCCAGGCTTTAGGGCTTGATTTAGAGCTCAATGATGTCAGTAGTGGCGATTTTCCCCCCTTCTCTTGACTTTGCCTTCTAAGGCATCAGCTTTATCCCAAAGTTGATTCTCCTTGTTGTCACAAGGTAACTTCCAATAACTCATAGTGCAGTGTGGGGTTATCATTTACACCTGATGGGAGGAAGTACATGTCTGAACCAATACTCTGAATTTTATGTTTCCTGGACGTTGTTAAGGCCCATGGCCACCTCTGAACAAAAATGTAGCCAGGGAAACAGAATGTGTGGGTGGGTTGAACTCAATGTAGGATACCTGGGAAGGAGTAAGGTGCCTGAAAACAGATCTTGGTTTTATATACAAGATACCAAATACTATACAATACAATCACTATATTTTAAAGAAATCTGTAAAAAGCATCTTTTTAGACTTTTAAGGATTATAGTTACTTCAGCTATATTTGAGTGAACAGTTTATTGGCATCTGTATACTTCTCATGGTTACACCTACTTTACATCCAGCCTAAAATTTTAAGGAGTGTTATGTGCTCACTGTACATTTGTCTATATTTTCCATGTTGAGAGGTACAAGATATTGCCAAAATAATTTCACATTTCCTTAATAGGCAATATGTAGATGCTGCCCACAGAGTATTTCAGGATAGTTCTCCAAAAAGGCTGAAGCTCCTTTGGTCACTATAAGCAGAGACATAGCACGTGGAATGCTGGGGTTTGAGCTTGTTGGCAAGCAATGGGAGAAGACTCAGGTGGCACTGTTTTTAAATCAAAGGTTGAATTTTTTCCAATGAATTCAAGGAATAGTATTCTCAAAAAGTATCCCTCAGGAAATTCTAACAGCAGAGAAGAACTTTAAATAAGCAGAAGAAACTGTACTGTATTTTGAATAAGCTAATTCCCCAAATGGCATAATTATGTCTTTCTTGATCTAGAAATGGAATATAAGATCCATCTCTACTCTTAGGATTCTCCTGACTTGGGAATGTAAATACTGTTGCTGTTGTAACTCAATAAAAGGTCAATATCTGAAATAGAGTTGAAACAATGTATATGAAAAAGACCTTTCATGGCCACAGGTTTCTTCCTGTCTTTCTGATTGGCATACATCCAGAAACCTTTAAGCTACTATTTGCTGAGCCTGACAGTATATCTGCCAATCCAAATGTTAAGAAGAAAAAAAAAAAAAGGTATTAAACGAGTCTCTGCTGAGCTCTTTACAAAGCTGCAATAGTGTGGGATTTTCTCACCCAACAGCTGAGCTTTGGTGTGGTTCTGGTTTCCTTCTAAATGACAGGCACTCGCTCATCCCTCTTCAGTGGCTTTAACGTCTCCATCAGGCTCTATGTTGTCCATGCAGCTTGGCAGCTCCTGCAGAAAATAATACCAGGTAAGGACTGTGGCCTTGCACCCAGGGCTGACCAAATCCCAGGGTCAAGGATACAAACGTGTTCAATGTGGGAAGACGATTTCTCAGCATCTTACCCTCAGCTCCTAGGACTTCCTCTTCAATACTTCTTGGAGGTCTTATAAAAGATTCTATGTCATCTATTCCCTCTAGTGGGATATTTTACTTGGGTTATTATCACAACTATTTTGCTACGTGCAATGAAATTAGCAGTGATTCCATTTGTTGAAATCATATGTGGACGGCCGTGCTCTCTGCCTTATTACCAAGTGAGTACAGTGTGCCCTTCAATAATTCTTTAAACTCTCAAATGCCTTGGAAATAATATGCTGGAATATTACTGAGCTGTGACTGAAGCACCATTTGCGCTAAATATGACAGCGCACAAATGATATTCCTCTATAAAAGTTCAAACTACATTAATCTTTTAGGGAGGTTCACTGACTGGGAAGATGGCTTAGAGATAAAATAAAGACACCAAGGGCTCACTGAGGAGAGCTTTTCTGGTCAGGATTTCCAGGAACAAGTGTAAAGAAAGGTCCACAAGTTAACCCTTTCAGATTAGAACATGAGCAACAATGCAGTTCTTAAGGGGAGAGAATGAAATGATAATGCACGTATTTCAGTAGGAGGAAAAACAGGCTTTCAGGTCTGAGAAATATAATGAAAGGATGGGTATTAAACTGCTGAGACAGACAGACAATATTGTCATCAAGAATCTGGACAAAAATGTGAGAATTCTCAAGTCGGTGTTTATACTCTCCACCCTTATCCATATAAGGCTCTGGTTAGGAGATTGGCAGGCTCTGCCTATGCAGCTTCTTTTATGCTATTTTGTCAGCCATTTTCCATTACTTAAGGGCTGCACAAAAAGAAATGATCACTACCTTTCCTGGGTTTCTAGCTGTGGCCAGTAAGTCAGTGGGGTGGCAGTACATAGCAAGAAGTGAGAATGGGGAAGAGATTTAATTAGCCGTGACAAAAGTAGCTTCAATGTAAATATGTGATACCACTTAGGATGAGGCTCCCCACACAGATGAAAGAGCTTATTATTAACATTTTATTATGAAATTATTATAATATAATTTATTACAAGTGTAATAATTCATACTTTTCCAAAGATAAAGTAAACAATACAGAAAGTTCTAGAAGTAAAGATCATCTGACATTCTATCACCCAAAAACAACTCCAATTAACATTTTAGAAAATATGCTTTGACATATCTCTATCATCAGGGTGATAAATGGGTCCCCCTCCATTCCCTAAGGTGACAAACCCCTGAGTCACTGATGAGGAATTCCTGAAATTCACAGAAATGCAGTTTGAAATCAGTGGATTGGAAGATAGATAAGACCTCCTTCATCAATCTCTATAAGAAATGATGGGAGAATAAAATGAGCCAGAAGGAACATTGGAAGGACATTCCTGAGGGAAAATCCACGTGATGGATTGATGGAAGGGATGGCTGCAGAAGTCTGTGATCACGCCTACATTTCTGAGCTGAGCCCGGCTGCGGCTGCGGGTAGAGGAGAGAACCCAGCCTCGCTTCTGCTGCCCTACCCAGCACTCTCCTGCTTTAGCCCGTTAAGGCCTCCTTATGTTTCTGGCATCTGGCTCTTTGGCTATTTCCTCTGCCTGTAACACTTTCCCCACCGGTATCTGTTTCGTCAACTCCACCCTCTGTCCTCAGCCTAGTCTCCGCTCAGATTTTACCTTCTCCTGGAGGGCTCCCTGACCAAATTATCTGACACTGTAATGTACCCTCCCACTCTGTCATGATCCTACTTATCTTACTTCAGCTTCTTTTACATTTTTTGGTGGGGAAGGTGAGTGACTTATCACTTGCTATCATCATACTATAAAATTTGCTTACTTTTTGTGTTTCTCATTTGTGTGTTTCCCCCAGGAGAATGTAAACTTCTTAAGAAGAGAGGGTTTTGTCTGCTTGGTTCCCAAGTACCCAGAATAATGCAAAAATAGCTGCTCAATTAACACATGGCGAATTAATTAATTAAAGAGCATTGGAGGTTTGGGAGACTGTTGTATTGAAGAGTGAAGTAATGAGAGTGTGGGGATGGGTAAGAGAGGAGAGGAAAGACCTGAGAGCAATTACAAGGTAAAAATCTATAAGATTTAGAGAAAAAAAAAAACAACCCAGAAATGTCTCCAAGATCTTGTGTGAAAGTGATTCCCTGCCTTTTCACTGTATCCTGTCAATTATTGTTTAGTCTTTTTCCAATAACTTATAGATAGCTTACTTATAAAAAAAGATTTATAGAACTTGGTCAAAAGAATCTGTTAGTTTTAGGTTAAATATATATTGAATACTTGGAGCTAGAACCAATTGACCTATTGATTTGAGCCAAGACAGAAAGTCTACTTATCTCAGGTTCTGATTTTCCATGTCAGAAAGAATTCCTGCACTACTGAGTAGCTGCTTCTGGGTACCATCAATAAATTTCTCAATTTATTGTTTTTAAATAAGGATTAAGGTAGAGGGTGACTTTTAGATACCAATTTATGCAATAATAACAGAGACCAGTATTGTAAATGAAGATTTTCTATTGCATGAACTTATTGAACAGGATTTGACTTTATCATTCAGCTTTACTTGTTACAGGGAAGTCATTTAATTCTACCACACACCCAAACATTTCTGTCTGCCTTTGAGTCTTGCCTGTGGCACTAAGATGGTAAAGAACATCCCTGCCTAGACTCTTCACTGTCAGCGATATGTGGTGTGACAGTGCTAATAAGCTACTTGATGATGGGTAAATATTTTGTAATTTTTTTTTCTGATTTGCGTATAAAGAATCTACTCAGCTTCAATCTGCAAGCTTCAGTCTCTTCCTACCCACCGAAATCCTAAGTAGTTGCACTCTGATGCTCAAAAAGCAAAAAAGATCAAGCCCTAAATGTTCATATCTTTCCTAGAGTGATGAGTCCCATACATTTGGCAACTGTGGTGTGGTTTTAATATCTGACACTTGACATAACTTTTCTTACTTACATATCCAGTCAGTAATCCCTCAAAAAAAAAGTTCCCCTTAATAGATTTGTTTTCCCCTTAAACTTCCATTCCCCCTTCCCAATTTTCCATATCACAATAAAAGGAAACACATAGCTCTGTTTACTTAAGCCAGACACATAATAGTTATCCATGTTTCCTTCCTTATCTTCACCACCATATCCAGTCCAAACAGGAACCCGACCTTAAGATTCACCTCTTTTTATCTCTAATATGACCACCTTCATCTTCCTGCCTTTGATGGAATCTTCCCTTATTCTCTAGAGGACAGAAAAGTGACCTTCTTAAAACACAAACTGAGTCAGATCAACCTCTGTTTATGCCCTTTCAATGATTTTTTTTGCACGTACCCCTTTAGATTATAGGACCCATTAGATAAGGACCTGTCTTATTCACCATTGTATTTTCAGGCTCATATAATGCCTGGTACCTAGTTTGTGCCCAAAAAGTACTTTTAGTGAAGAAAGTTTGATGACTTACATGTCTCCAAAAAATATGGAGTCCTCTTCCATCATTTTTGGAATCATTCAGTAAGAGTAGGAATGGATCTTAGAGATTATCTGGCTCAACCTTTTTTTTTTTTTTTTAATTCTACAATGTGCTCCTGGCTCAACATTTTGAAGATATTTTGATGTTAGTCTCCATTTCAGGCTGCTCTCCAGTCAGTCTCCTGTTCCTAAAAATTCACTGTGTCCAGTGTTGTTTGCATTGGGTTCTTTCTCGTCACCTCTGCGACTATAGACCTTATTCCGTCTTTCATCATTTTGTATTCATGTGACATGGCAGCTCAGTCTTCTGATTTAGTTTTTTCCAGTTTTTAACAGGATGTGTTTTCCTGGGTCTTTATTAGTCTGCCCTTCTTCTACTGAAGAGTATTCTTGCCTGATTGAATCTGAACTTCTTTCCTGGAAATAAAGGAACATGAACCATCTTGTCTTCTCTTTATCAATGCATGTCACTTTTCGGTCATAGCCTCTCCTTTCCAGGCAAGCCCTACAATTAAGAGGTGCTTATTCTCAACTATGCCCAAAGTATTGCAACACTTTTCTTACGGTCAAGGTCAAGACTTTGTTTCTAAGAAGTAATTCCTAAGTGAGCTATTTCATGTAAGTCCTTTATTTTAATAGGCCAATACACTTATGCAGCTTATTGTTTGCATTTTTTAGCGATTATGCAACAGGGGTCATGGATGAGGACTATGTGGCAAGTTTACCTTAAAATATAACATAACAGTGTGGATACCAGAAAACTTATTTCCATAAGAGGCCTAAGCCTCTTGTAGGATGTAGTAAAGAGCTTTTGATTTATTACTGGGCCCCCAAGATACTGGGATAAATATATCTCTAAAAAGAGAAACAAAAGGTTACTTGTTTTAAAAAAATTAAAAAGGAGCTGTCTATGTAAGAAAGGGTGTTGCTTAATGTCAGGCGTACTGTCTGTGGTTCACAGAAATATATCTTAGAATGACAACATTTCAGCACATTTAGGTGGATCTGTCCATTGGCAGGGCGAAATAATCACTTTCTTTAATCTTTAAAACCAGCTGTTCCCAGACATTAATTGCCATGTCACTTAGACTCCTTGAAACAGTAGTATTCGACACCACCACACATTTTAATTTGTTTGCTGCGTCTGGTCCTATTACACTTGATACCTGGCCTTTGTTGGTGGTGAAAGAGTCTCAGCAACTGTAGGTGGCTGGCAGTGTTGTGTAAAATGTAATGATCCAAATAGGACATTTTGAGATTAATTGCATTCATATAATGTTACTTTTGAATTTAAGTCCTTTTTTTATTGAAACCATCACATTTTCAATGAGAGTCCCCAAATGACTCAGTGCCAACTTATTTTATTTTTGATGATTGATGCACTTATTTTTAAAGTTAGTTAGTGATGTAGGGAGCTTTGTATCTTCACCTGACTAGCCCTCAAATGCATTGACATTTTTATAAGAAAATTTTTCTACATTTTTTTCTTTTACTAAGATTTTGATAGTCATCTAATAGAGCAAAGAAACTATTTCTCATCAATTATTATCTTTAAAAATTTTTATGTAAAAATACATAATATATGTAGACCCATATCTCCTTGAATTATAAAACAATTCTATAGAACCTAATGACTGATTGATTAATTAACTTATTATTTCATGTATTTATTTACATACATGTATACAGTAGTTACTCTTCCACAGTGTGCTGGCCTACATGGATATAATGAAAATTATATTTCTCTACACTGTAACCTCAAAAGCTAGAAGAGAAAAATTTGCAGAGATATAATTATAGCAGCAGTGAGAGGGTACAGTATGGTTAAAGTATTATATGAACCCTGAATATGAAATGATGAATTCTACCTGGAGAGTTAAAAAATTAACATAGCAGCCAGAATTCCAACTGTTTGTAACTTCCGCCTTCCTATCATGATCCTGAATCCAGAGAACAAATTAACAAAGCTCTATGTCCTGGATTGAGAGGTAGAGATTTTTGACCATCTTGGCTTGCCATAGCTAAGAGAGCAGGTGCTGCAGAATATAGGAAACCCCACAGCCCTGCTTACATAGGAGCCTTCTTTCCCTTCTCCATGGCCTTGGCCATCAAGTCCCATCCTCTGCATTCAGTGACTTTTGCCATTCTCATTTCCATGTGCTTTGCTGGCTTATTTTTATTCATTTTGGGCTTAAGTATCTTTTACAGCAATACTTTCATTGGCTTGTCTAAATTAATCTTCTTTCAAAATGTTCATCAGTCGCTTTAACTTTTCTCCCTATCCTTTATCACAGTTTATAATCATAGATTTATTTGTTTGCTGGTTGGTCCACACGATGAGGACTGTGTCTACCAGTTACTGTGTCATTTTAAATACCTACCACACTGTCTGGAGGGTAGTAAGTGATCAACAAATATTTGAGGAATGATTGAAATAGTTGTGATTTATACAGCAGCATAGTCCTGGATGTAAAGTACATTAAGAAAGGAGAACTTACACTCTGAAGATGCGAGCACTGCTTCTTAAATGTTTTACTCTTTCTTACGTCTTGCCAATGGGCTATTTACTATTTGCAATTGCTCTAAGCTGAGTTAATTCTGGATCTAGTCAATCATGAGGGTCCGAACTATAGGGCCACCCACTAGGCAGCCTTCTCTGTTCTTTACCAGATAGCCTCCATTCTTGGCTTGAGTAAATAATGACATAGGAATTGTTCATTATCAGTCACTTTATTCTCTTTGATGATGATACATGTTTCTGATTCTATGAACATTTGCCAAAGGTGTTTTATACTGAAAAGGTTCGAGGAGTACTCCGCTTGGGCTGACAATGCAGGTATTCTTGCCGTTTATTTTCATTAGTAGTAGTGATTGTAACTAACATTTTACAGCAACTGGTAATTTATAGGATGTTGTCTGTCCCAAGTACTGGTTGCCTCAGGACAAAGCTTTAAGGGAAGGAATCAGATAGGTAGAGTCAAAGGAATTAAAGCATCAGTATCAGAGGCAAGAGTCACCAGGAAAAGATAGTCCTGATAAAGATCAAGTTCAAATAAGAGTCAGTCAGTGGTCCATTAATTTGATTATCATTACTTTTATTTTTTAAACTCTTATACTATCTTCTCTTTGTAATTATGAGAGAGCAGCTTATAGCAAAACATACTTGTGCACTGTGGCCTACACAGAGCACTTCTCTGGTTGTTGTCTTATTCTTGAGACTCCACGTGGTCAGCTTTGGGCCACTTGCTCAGGCGTGCTCTGAGTCCTCTGGGCAGAGCGAGCCCCTCCTTCCTTATGCCAGTCGTCTATGGCCCTCACCAGCCAGTACCTTCCCTACCTTGACATTCGTTATGTGTTGTTATGAACACACTATCTGATAATAGAAGGGGTGATTTTGTTCTTCTTCATCTCTATATTCCCAAAACCTAGATGGATTCTGACTAAAGGATGGTGTATAATACATGTGCCGAATGACTGAACGTGGACAGAATCAGGACCTGTAACACAGACACTCATTATGGCAACGTGCAGCAGCTTCTCCTCCAAGGAGCTGGGGCAGACCACGGCAAGTGGCTGCCACACTCAGGGTGTGGTGGGCCCCAGGGAGAGCAGACTCCTCACTCCGTGCCTGGGGGAGATGAGGCCGTGGCTCATCTACTTAACGATCACCTGACATCCAATCTGAACAGCCTTCCGTGCTCCCCTCTAGCTCCTCCTGGGAACCCTTGTCTCCCCTCTAGTTCCTCCTGGGAACCTAGCTTCCAGTCTCATCTCTGTAAGCTCAGAGCTTTGCCCAATGGTCCAGTTTATTTCACCTCTTTCTAGAAGTCATGTGATCCCCTTACTCTACCCTGTCCCCCTGATTCTACCACATAAGCTGTCCAACCTTGGGAAAGTTGCTTTACTCCTCTATCTCTGATCTCTAAAATGGGGATGATAGTATCCACTTCATATGTTTACTATCAGGGTTAAACGAGTTAGTGAATGTAAAGAACTGAGCACAAAGTTTGAGGTGTAAATATATTCCTGTCGACGATATTCGTGCTGCACCAAGAGCAGAGTCTTCTGGCATGAGAACTTCTGGAGTCTTTGCGCCCAGCCTGGGTGAACCTGGGGTCCTCTAAGCCTAGATCCGAACTAGCTGTGGCAAAAACTGCTACTCATCTACCCCATGGCCATTCTCCCCTCCAGTTCTTCTTCCTTCCACTGAAGAACTCCCTATGTGGGACCACATTTTCCCATCTGTGGCCGATGGGATTTGAGCAAAAGTCACACATGCTGCTCTACTTTCTCCTTCTCCCTCTTGCAGACTATGATGTGGTTAGTCAGCTCAGAAGATGGGGGATGAGGGCTGCACCCTTGGCAACAGAGGGACAAGGATGTAGAAGGAACATGAGTCCCTGTATGATTTCAAAGAGCAGAGCTACTACCTCAGGACTGGCTATCACCTCAGACTATTATGAGAGAGAGAAAAATATCTTTTATATTGGTTTGTCTGGGAATCTCTAGGGTAATCAGTTTACTTACAATATGACTAATACACTAGGCCAGTGAGAGAATCTGGCCTTGTGAGTGGGTCGGACTCCAGGAGAGAGGAGAAGAAGCAGTGAGAGAGAGCATGGGAAAACCATTGATGTATTAAACACCTCTATTTTGTTCTCTTTTTACCTCTTGTATTTACATTAACAAAACAGACCACAGGTACTCACATCTTCAGGAATCAATGAAAAGTCCTATAGTATCCTATGTATGGAAAATAACCATGATACAACTTCGGCATTATTTGAGTTTTTATGCTGTACATGAGAGATTCATGAAAGAAAGGCAAAGTGTGTGGGGTGCTTTGAGGAGAGAGCCATGAGGGTACCCCGACCTGGGCAGCCTAGGCAGTCACCTGGCTGGGTGTTCTCTGAGAAGCGGGTGTTCCGAGAGGTGGCAGTTCTTACTGCCTGAGAGAGAAATACGTCAGGCTAGATAGAGGAGGGGATAATTGACCTGAATGTGCCAGTTATAATTTAGCAGCAGCACACCTCCAAAGTAATTCACCTCCAAAGTTAATGGAGTGTCAACTGAGGGAAACATTTTTTTGTGATCTTGAGCGTGGCTACCACGAACCAAGGCATGGAGAGAGGAAGCCCTCGGAGCAGGTCCTGCAGAAAAACACGGAGTGAGGACAGGTCTGGCCTCAAGGTTGATCCTAACAGAAAAAGAATGTCTCTAGCCTGGTTAAATTAACATAATCTTATGTAGGTTGAAAAGAAATAAGTGTTAGTGACAGAACCGATGCTCTGAAAGCTGTCAGACCCCTGTCCAGAGCTGACAGGGGGCTTTTGTGCCTGGGCCAATAAGTGACGGACAGGACAGTGTTTGGTTATGAAAGACAGCTTTAAAGAAACTGGCTCACTAGTCCAGGAGAGTAGATTAGGCATAGTGCCTGCAATTTCCCTCTACAGTGGATTATGTTTTATTCCAGGGATGCATTTAATACTTAATTTCTTGTCAGTTTTAAAATGATGATTTAACTGTTAATAATTGATATCATTCTGTTTCTTATTGACAGTTTCTCAGCACTTCACTGGTACACAAGCCTCGATTGTTCAATTACGGTGACCACATTAGGTGGCACTTGGCACCATCTAGCAGAACTTCTGACCTGGGCTAAGGTGCTACCAGCTTAGTTTAAAACGTTCCTGTTGAGAATAATTATAAAAAAGGTGAAGTGGAGGTTAGGAAAAGAAAGGTGAGGAAAAGGATCGTTGCCTAGGTCAGGGCAACCTTGAGAAGATACAGGTAGATGAGGTGAGGGCATGCATCAGACTTTTAAATTGTCCTGTCTCCCGCCTTTGGAGGAGGCGAAGCTGTGTGAGAAGGCCCAAAGGGACTCCAGGGGAAGAGTCTCGAGGGCCCCTGGGGGAGCCGTGCGGAGCCAAGCCTACATATTGCTGTGTGTTATGGAGGTGATTTGGTTGCACTGTGGGAGTTTTTCCTCATTCACATGAGCCAGTTAAATGGAGCTGACCCTCAATTTTTCACATCTTAAACATACACTCCATGATAGTGCTAACATTTGTATGTGTACCATTCTTAACATTGGCATTTATTTGCTTCTACAGGCAGATAGATTGGTCGATAAAGACAAATAATGTTTTTGTCTGCTCCTTTGGGGTGGATCCCAGTGTCATTGCAAGAGAAACAACAATATATAGATTAACGTAACATTTATAAAAAAAAAAATCTAAGCTGGAGAGAATTTAGTATCATACCACAGGTGATTTAGGTAACCATATCATAATGTCTTATTTTTATACAGAGCTAGTGTAGAGATGATCTCATTTGATTATTGTGGGTACCCAGCAGGGGTGTAATTGCTGCCCAAATCCCCACTACCTGCTGGAGGCTGGACTGTGGCCTTCCTGGGCATCAGTGGGAGCAATATCATGGTTGGCCGATGCAGAAAAAGTCCATACCCAAGGGGATGGGGAGCGACAGAGTGAGGGAGCTGCTGAAATGGAATGAATGAGCCAAGTCCCAACCCATGAGGCGTGCTAAAATCCAAAAGAGTAACTTGGGGATTTTGAAGGGTCCTTCGAAACCAAGAGGCCAGAGGAATGGGCAGTATCAGGAATGGAGGAAGCCCACCTCTGGATGAATAGGGAGGTGAGGGGTGTGAGGACTGTAAATGTCTAGTCTGGCAGAGCCAGGCCCCTTAGCTCTCATTAAAGGACAAGGCTTGTAAAACATTGAGAGCTTGAGTGAATTTTCCAGCTCACACAGTAAGGAGCAAGACTGGAATCTGCATTCACTTTGGCTGATTCTTATGTCAGTGTTGCTTTCAATATGGTCTATGACATACTTAAGATGTTTCTTAGTTCCTGATTTATATTTTAACATTTATTTAAATGGAAGAGCTTTGATAAAATAGTTGCTGTTCTTACATATTTTAAATAAAATATCATTGTAATTTTAACTTCTTAACTCTTACTTCCTGACCTTGCTTTCTTCCTAACTTCGGATTGATCCAAATATAAGTGTACAATTACAGAAAATTTTAATACAGATATGTGAATTAATAATTGTAACCAGAGTATCCCCAAGTCCTCCATCTTTTATATGTTGTGTAACATCTGTTCTAAACAGAGCAACTGAAGCTTTCATTACACTGAATGTTGGAGGTCCAGTGCTCTCTTCAATATTTCCAAGGATTCTTAGTAGAACTTATATTCTCTCCTGACTTTTTTGCTTTTATTCTACACTTGCTCTTCATTTCCATTTTCCTCTCACCAGTCTCTTCTTTGGCTCCTGTCCTTTCCCCATTACACAGCACTCTATTTGCAACCCGGCCCTTAATCCTTCATTACCGAAATCACCACTGTCAAGTTGCTACGAGCAACAGACTGTTAGGAAGATTTTAGAGATAATCGAATAATCATGGAACAGACTAGAGTAATCAGAACAAGGAACAACTTCAAATTCAACATCAGGCATAATTTTTCCAAAACTAGTTTATTAACCACTTTTCATTGTGGGTCACCTCTTACTGGCCTTAGTCTGCATAAGGATCCTAAACTCTTTAAATATTTCTGACCCTTCTTTATAGCTGGAAAGCTTATCACCTCTCTTCTCCAAGTTTCCAGGGCTTCTGAAATCTTGGAGTTACCCAGAGACAACTTCTCAAATTCTCAAAATGCTCTTATTACATAACTTAGATTCCTCTTGGTCTTCCCATCTAGATGAGCTCCTGGACTCACCCTCCATAACTTGTGAGTCCATCACAGGGCTATCTTGTACAAAAAGACAATTCCTTAGTCCTTAGGATATGTGATACAAAGAACTGGTAAAAACTTTTGATTTGGAAAAAAATCAAATTCTTAGAAGAGTTTTTTTTCTCACCCACAATTTGTTGGTGAAAGGATGCAGTGATGATTAATTTTTGTTGTTGCTGTTCTTCTTTTCCTGTTACATGAAAACAACACTAGTAGGTATTACTTATTAATACTTATTTTACCTTGGTGTCAGGCTCAGAAGTTAGTGCTATGAATTCATTTATTGCATTTAATCTTTACCAATGTCATGTGAAGTAAATACTGCTGTTGCCACTGCTCCATCATCCCCTTCCCTGTTTTACAGTAGCTGGAGCTGAAGCTCAGATAGTCAGTATCTTACCTGGTCAGCAGTAACCAGACTGGGAACCTGAGCCCACAGGGCTCCGTCCCTACTTTGAAGTGTTACCTAATACATGGCCTGCCAAATAGGGTGCACTGCTCTGCACATGCTTATCTTGCAGACAGCACCCGCCTCCACTGTCTTTGTATGAACGTATGTGCATGTGTTTAGTAGATGATTTAGGAGGTTTTTTGTTTTTAATTTTTGTTACTGGAAGAGGAATAGGTATGATTAAGGGGAAAATGCTACTTGCTGGCAGACCAGCGGAGATATAGAGTTTGGTTACAGTGGTACAGCTGCCTTGCTCCATTTATCTGGCATGCAAATACTGGGAACATATAATGAGGTAACTTTTTGTGAAGGGCAAGTGTTACATGGACAAAGAGAAGGGGGAAACATTTGTTGCACAAAATTGTTTGTTGGTAAGTACTTGCAAAACATAGAGTTATAAAGTAAACTTTGGGTAATGAAAATAAACTTTGTTACAGTGAAGATTTCTTGGAAATGTAAAATTGTTGGAAGTTATCTTTTGCTTTATTTGGAACAGTTTTAAAGTTATTTGCCAAATTTGCTTTGAATAATTTTTGATATTTTTTTGTATTTTCCTATTTCTTGCTAGTTAATAGTGCTATTTACAGTGCCCTTTTCAGTAACTTGAAGAAAAATTAAGGATGCCTTAGTTAGGAGGCTACTGAAGTAATCCAGAGGGAGATAATCTTTGGATCAAGATGGTGATGGTGAAAATGATGAGATGTGCCCAATTCTTGATATATTTTGAAGGTAATGCTGATGGAATTTGCTGATTGACCACATGTAGAAAGTGAAAAAAAATAGGAATGAAAGTTTTTGCCTGGAATGACTAGAGGAGTATAGTTGCTTTAAGTGAGATGTGGAAGGCTTTAGGAGAAATTGTTTTGGGTAACTCTCATTTGAAACATATTGACTTTGAGATAAGCACTCATTGGCAATATCAAGTAGACAGTTGGATTGATCTTTTTATCATTATAAAATATCCTTATTTTTCTTTTCAAAAATGTTTTGTCTTAAGTCTATTTTGTATGATACTAGCATAGCCCAGCTTTCTTTGGGTTCCTGTTTGCATGGTGTATATTTTTCCATCCTTTTACTTTTCACTTGTGTCTTTGGAGCTAAACTGAATCTCTTGTTAGATACTGTACAGTTGAATCATTAAAAAATCCATTCTGTCAATTTTCATCTTTTGATTGTAGTAGTTAGTCTATTACATTTAATACAATTGCCGATAAAGTAAGATTTAAGGAAGGTATCCATTTTGCTATTTGTTTGCTGTATATCTTAAGTCTTTTTTGTCTATTTCTCCAATGCTGCTTCCTTTTGTGTTAAATAGATATTTTCTAGCATGCCATTTTAGTGCCAACATTGTTTTTTCACTCTATGTTTTTGACTTATTTTAGGACTGGTTGTCCCAGGGACAACATCTTAACATCTTAACATCTTAAAACAATCTAGTTAAGTTAATACCAATCTAATTTTTATGGTATAAAAAAATTTTGCTTCAATGTAATCCTGTTTTCATCTCCCTCCTTGTACAATTATTGTTATACAAATTACATTTTTATACATTATAATATCCCACACAGTTTTTGAAATATTTCTTTATCTATTTCTTTAATCAGATAGAAAAAAGTATTATAAACAAAAATACATTGTACTCTTTTTAATGTTTTTAAAATGTGTTTGACTTTAATGGTACTCTTTACATGAACTTAATTTACCAGCTAGTGTCCTTTCATTTCAGCCTTCCTTTAGGCTGAAATACCAAAGAACTTCCTTTAGTATTTCTTGTATGGCTTGTTTGCTAGGGACAGATTCTCTCAGGTTTTGTTCTTCTGATGTTACAGAGAAAAATTATTCTGGCAACTTGGTAAAATGATAAAGAAAACTTTATTCAAGACTATTGCAGTAGGGGCAAGACTATTATAACAGGAAAGAAAGACTGAGCTTAACAAGGAAAAATGGGGATTTATAGCCAACAAGCAAACTGACAGTGTCAGTGGATCTAAAATTACTAAGAGGAGGCATCAAGAGTAGGGGGATTCTTGAAAAACTGGCCTAATAGGATTCTTGTTAAGGGCAGGCCAAGGATTTAGACATCAAGAGTGGGAGACAATGAACTTGATCAGATGTCAAGCCTGGGGGAATTCTTGCTAAACCCACTTAGTAAGATTCTCCCTAAGGGCAGGCCAAAGTTTAGGCCTTGTTTAGAAGAGGACTCAGAGGACCCTAAATGAAGTTTGGTCAAGGAGAGAGTCTGTCACTGGGAATGTCCTAACTTATTATTCATTTTTGAAGATAGTTTTGCTGGAATTCTTTCTCTTAGTTATCACACTGCCTTCTGGCCTTCAGGGTTTTTGATGAAAAGTCAGGTTTTAATCTTATTAAAGATCTCATATATGTGGTGAGTGCTTTTTTCTTGCTGTTTTTAAGATTCCTTCTTAGTCTTTGTCTTTCAGTAGTTTGACTATGATGTGTTGAGGCCTGTATCTCTTCACATTAATCCTGCTTAGGGTTTCTTGAGCTGCTTAAATGTGCTAATCCATGTCTTTCATCAAATTGAGGAAGTTTTTGGCCATTTTATCTTCAAATATTCTTTCTGCACCTTTCCTCTCCTCTGGGATTGTCATTATGGTTATATTGGCATGCTTGAATAGCATCCCATAAGTCTCCAAGGCTTTGTTCATTTTTCTTCTTTCTTTTTTGTCGTTATTTCTCAACTTATATAAATTCAGTCAATTTGTTTTCAAGTTTGCTGATTCTTTTTTTCTGCCAGTTAAACTCTGTTGTTGAGTCCATCTAGTGAATTCTTCATTTCCATTATTGTACTTTTAAACTCCAGACTATTTGGTTCTCCTCCTCTTTCTTTATCTTCCTCTTCCTCTTTCTTCATCATCCCCTCAATCCTTTTTCCTCCTCATCTTTCATTCTTCTTCTTCCTAATAATTTCCATGTCTTATTGATGATCTCTATTTGGTGGGACATTATTCTCAAAATTTCCTTTAATTCATTATACATTGTTTCTTGTAGCTCTTTGAATGTATTTGTGATAGCTGCCTTAAAGTCTTTGCCTAGCAAATTTAATATCCAGCTTTCCTTAAGTACAGTTTCTATTAGTGATGTTTTTTCTGTGTATAAGTCGTACTTTCCCTTTCTTTGCATATCTTGTAGTTTTTTTTTCAGTCTGAACATTTAAAATAAAATAATGTAGCAACTCCAGAAATCATATTTCTCCCTACTTCCTCACTCTGTCAATATTTTTGTTGTTGCTGTTTACTTGTTTGTTTAGTGATCTTCCTGAACTGATTCTGTTGTCTGTATAAAAATCTATAAACTTATGTGTAGCCACTGAAGTTTCTGTTTGGTTGCCTTATAGATTAGCTAATTATTGCGCATAGATTTTCTTACATGCCTTGAACCAATAAGGCTCCTCGCCTTTGCTGAGTGTGTGTGTGTGTGTGTGTGTGTGTGTGTGTGTGTGTGTGTGTATGTGTGTGTGTGTGTGTGTGTGTGTGTGTGTGTGTCTGTTTTGGGGCACACTTTAAATGCTATGGCAGGTTATTTAGAAGTTTGTCTTGTTTGTGCTTGAACAGAGCCTTAAGGTCAGCTAGGGGTATGAGATTATGGTCTTCTTAGGTCTTTTCTGGGCATGTGCACAGCCCTGGGCATGCACACAGCTGGGCTCATACACATTAGTTTCTCGCTTGCCAGGGATATTTCAGAACTTTTCAAAGCCTTTATGAACATATCATTCTCCAGTTTTTTCTTTTAAGTTTTTTGGTCAGCCTCTTGTTAGCCCCAATTGGTAATACTGCCTCAGGCATCAGCAATGTTGAACGATTGCCATTGATTATTTTTGACAAATGCCCTGTAGATAGGTCTGTTTAAACAGAGTGAGTTCTGAGTCATGTCAGATAAAGAGAAGCCCTGAGAATGGAGCTTTTCAGTGAGCTGCCAGACACATAAAATGGTGACGATTCTTTGGGGACAGAGCTTTTTGGGGCGCTCCAAACCCATTTTTCCCTCCAGTGGCTGCTGGACTGCTGTTTTTCACAGCTTCTGCAGAACTTTTATTCCTGTGGCTTTTATTTTGCAGCTTTCTTTAAGAACTAGAGAAGGGATAAAAAGTGAAATTGTCATTTATTATATTAAGGAAGAAAAATAATAAAAGGAAGTATTCTGTCTTTTTAAAAATGTTGATTACTCTTGTTCACAAAGAATTTTATTAAAGAAAAGTTAAGTGCCATCTGTCACTTCCACCCACCACCAAAACAGTATTGATTTCTTCACAATGCTGGATAAATAACTGTCCATGAATTGCAGAGAATCCTTGTCCAGAGAGATTCAGCTCCCTCCATGTTGACTGAGGCATAGAATCATCTAGATTTATACCATTTCACTTAGGTTTGTTCTACAGTAGCTGAGTTAAATGCTTTCAACTGAGATTAATTTTATATTCCTGCATTGTAAATTACCACAGGAGTAAGCTGACTATGTTAAGAGGATCACAACAATTGGACTCCTGGCTTTATTGTTAAATAACATTGATTAGACTGACCTTTAAGTTCTAGGCTATGGAGCAGGATTTCTAGCCAGCATTGTCCTTAAATTTGCTAAACTCAGTAGACAATAATAACAACAACAAAACTACAAAAGGCAATATATATGAACAAAATAACGCCAACCATTAAAACCTGAATTTTATTAGGATGAAACTAGAGTAACCAATAATTCGTTTTATTCTGGTGATAATTTCAAGGGGCTTGGGATTTAGCTCAAACTTGGGTAGGTTGGTTTTCCTTAATTGTGACTGGTCCATTCAGTTGACTAGATGATGTTGCATTGAGTGCCTGGAACTTTGGGTTAAACCTGATATGCTCAGCTGTAATCAGTGATTAAACTTTTTAGTCAAATGAATGTATTCATAATTTCATTTTTTTTTTGCCTTTTTCAACATTAGAAAAATAAAGTAGTTGTTTTATTTCTTTTTTCTTGCCTACTTTTTTTTGGTGCTACTTGAATCTTTATAAGATAAAATCTGAGTATTGATAAATACTTTTCTTGATGCGAATAATGATAATAAAGTAGTAAAAAAGGTGGTATTTTTGGTAGAAAGAAGAGGCTGAGCAGTCTTATTTAGCTTTCTAAGCAGATCTGGGTCCTGAACAGCCAGTCATTCTTCTTTGTCCTAGGCACCTTAGCAGGCCTGAAGGTAAAGGTAGGTTTTCTCAAATTTGTTGGCACGCAAGGCTTGTTCCCAGTGCAGCTTGGAGTTTCTTTCTCACACTTGGTGCAGCTCTGTACTCACTCAGAACCAGACTTGGTCAATATCTGTCTAATATAAGGTGGCCAGCACTTTAGAAATATACAGGTCCACTTGATTTATACATGGGAGTGTAACACCATCAGTGTTGTTGGTAAATGATAATTTTGGTCATAGAGAAAACTTTACATACCTGTTTCCCTTCCTAAGCTCTTCATAGAAACACATGAATGTGGCAGCTAGTTTATGGAGTGGGGAATATACATTAGTCTCTGGTGGCCTGAGCCAACATAAATGATTCCTTAGAGCAGTGAGATGGGAAACTAGAAATCTAACTAGCTGTTTGGCAGACAAGGACTAGACTTCCTCTTATAATTAACGTGCAAGGTGGGAGCATTGCTCCTTGTGAGGTTTGACGGCCTCTCTGCCTCAAGAACTTTACCAGTTATGAATGATATCTGCTTGTTTATCTGGAACTCTGAACATTTGCCTTTGTCTTATCTTTACACCTCATTGCTCCTCTGTCTCCTTTTCAAATCTCATTTAAAAGGTATTTAGATATTTTCTCCCTGCCAATCTGTCTTAATTTTACTCTGCCTCTCTTGATGGCCTTGTGATTCCAATGTCTAACATATTTTTTTTTAGAGTGTTTGCTAATCTTCTTCAACTCAAATCTTGCTGTAAAATATCTGTATATTTTGCTTATGAAACTTAGAGTACTATATAAAAATATAGTTGTCTAGATTAGTGTAAGACAGTAAATAGTTTCTAAAATATAAGTTGGTCACTTATAAAATTGTGTTAACTCGGCCACTAATAGTTTCATAAGCTAAATTATCATTAGTACAGTGTGCCAAAACACTTATTATTTAGGGACTATAGATTAAAATATACAGATGTTCTGAAATAAAATTATCCTTTTAAGATGTGGTCCTTTTTTTTTTTTTTTTTTTTTTTTTTTAACAGTAAGGAGTTATTCTAGCCAGAAGTGAGTGTGGAAGAGTTTAGAAAGTTCCAACCAGAATTTTCTGCCATTAAATTGAAGGGAGTATATTATAACAGTGCCTGCCAAAATGTAAATCTCTCACAGCTTCTGCACACTTGCTCTTTCTTGTTGAAGAGGCTGAGGGCCAGAGGGCCGGGAAGAGATGTTAAGCACCTGTGGTCCCACCCCTACTGTCTCTAGCTTAAGGACTTTGGAAAGGTTGGCAATCAAACTTCGAGTTAGCTTTACCAAATGTGTGCTTTCTGCTGGATCAAGACTGAGGTCAATTAATTACTTTTAGTTGACTTAACGGGGTTCCTTGTCCTTAGCATCTAACTTCACTCATAAAGTTAAATAGAAACACTGACTGGATCTGGTCCAATACCACTGGGAGGTACTATTCTGAAGAATCAGATTTTGCCTAAATCTCCAACTCTAGAGCATAAGCTGCTTTTTTTCAAAGACCCGTTATTCCTTGAGCTAGTCTTTGTTCACTAGTAGTGGGCTAGCTAAATCTTCAGGTATATGATAGGTAATCCAGACAAAGAAGTGGAGGCGTATATCTTTCTCTGCTGTGAGTGGGTTGAGCATCTCAGTTTCTGGGCTACCTTCAAAGTTTGTGAATGCCAACATGTTTGTCTGTATTATTTTTGGCAATATTGGTCCTGGATAGACTTTTCTTGGATGGATGCTGCACTGCAGGAAATAAGGGTTTCTGGCCAATGTGGTACCATTCCAAGGAGCTCTGCCTTCCAGAAAGAGGCTACTGCTTTGAGAGATGTCAACCAGCATCTCAAGGAGACCAGCTGTGACTAAGTGGCTGGCGGCACAGCTCTGAGGGCAGCTGAGAAAGCCCAGTAGATTTTCCTTCACACCCACACTATTTACAAGGACATTTCAGAGCTTAAGATCTGAGAGCTTGTCTATCAGTTTTCTCCAGGGAAAGAAAGCACAGCTTTAACTTATGTTTACTCCAAAGTGTTATTTATGTGATGCATAGGTTTTCTCTTTTAGATCTTTGTGGGAGACCTAAGTCATAGGATTTAATTTGCTTACTTGCAGTGGGGTTGAAGGGAAACTATTTTGGAAAAGTTAATAATCTTCAATTGTTTCTTCTTTGTAGAAGAGCCTAAAGAAAATGGAAGAGACCAATACATACTGTGGTATGTTGTCATGATTTTTCAAACTCAATTTTTTGAGTTCCAGGATCCTACAACGCCTCCATAATGGTTTCTTGAAGGAAAATTGGCCATGGCTGATATTTAATCTCTGCCTGTTCTGTTATCTCCAGCTCTCATCCTCATCAGTGTTTCCAGAGAAGAGATTTAAGTCATAACTCCCTATCTTCAGAATGACACAAACGAATTGAGCCGAGTGTATTCATCTCCTTATTCTTTTGGTCAACATTTAGATGTATGCAGTGTGAAAACAGAAGTACATAAAATTTTCCTCTGCCTCAGTGTTCAAGTGTTTTGTGCTTTTAATAAGTCATTCACCCATTGGTACCTGGGCCTCTTCAGAAAGTGGAAGGTCACTTTGCTTGCATCAACAGCGTGAGGGCCAATTTTTTTAAAAGAACTTGGTTGGTAGGCCATAGGTTTTTTTCATGTTGTTTCATCTGGGGTACTTTTTCTTGTTCAGAATAAGCTTTTGTTAAAACGATTTCCCAATGGTCCGTCTTGTCTTCTCAGTTCAGTGCCCTCGGTGATGATGAGTATGCCTAGATGTAAAAGCTTTTGGCTGAGGCTGAATAAGCTCACTCTAAGACAGATGTTCGGTCTGTAGAAATGTAATAGAAAATCCACTCAGTGTCTCATCAGCCCCAGGTTGATGATGTGATTCAACTTCAGGTGTTTTGTCTTCAGTGTAAACTTTTTCATCTATTTCTTTGAAGATGAAATGGTGGTTTCAAATTGGATTTAGAATGCTGATGGAAACCAGTGCCTACCTCATTGCTCCCGGTGGCCTGCACACTTGTCATTCTTGTTAGCCAGAGAAAAGGCTACATTATACCATCTTAATCATTTTTTTATTTAAAGTTTCCTTTCTAGCCAATATTGCTTCCCTTTCCTTAAGGTGCACAGTCCTTTAGTTTCTGTGATAGGTTATGCTTGTTCCCAAACTCATCCTTCCTTCCCCTCCCACCTGCCCCATTGTGTTCTGATGGGAGGACCTCAGGTGCATCTGATCATCATCTACATTTTCAATGCAAATTACCAGAAGCATTGTTTTAAAATGCTTCTTCTCTAGGTCTACCCAGTGTGATGGATGTTTCACATAGGTAGGAGCAAAGCTGATGTGCATTAATGCGCACAGGTGTATTTACCCTAATTGTTAGATATTGAAATATGTCTGAACTGGTCAGTAAGTGGTCGCTTTCTTGAGACCCTGGCTTCCTTGATTCCTCCCCTGGAACTTATCCCTTGGAACTCTCCATGTAGGGGCCTTTCAGACCCCTCCCCTGGGCAATGAATCCAGGAATCCATCTGTTTACCTACTGCCCATGCCAACCAGGTATAAATATTTTGAGCCTTGTCCCTGGTTATAAGTCAAATCGCACTTGTTGGCAGAGCTTCCCAGACCTTAGAGTGTATACCTTTACTGAAGAGAGACTAAAATTTTCTGTTGAGAAGGTTCACTTGCAGGATTAGGTATTAATAACCTTCTGAGATTGATGGTGAATGTCATATTAGAAAATAAACATCATGTTCACGACAATCCAATTGTAGCTTAAAACATTTTCTCATACCTTCATGGTTTTCTTCATAATGTTCCATCATCCCTCTTCCCAAGACAGAACTTGCCTTTTGAAGTTTTGGGCAGTGAGAGATTGTACATTTAAAAATAGTCTTCTCCATGTCATTAAGTAGAAGTTTGAATCTTCCTGAGTGATTTTCAGAAAGCTTTTTAGTCATCACCTCTTTGTTGTGTGGTTTGGCAGGAGAAGATGTGGACTTAACCAACTTCCAAGAATTAAGATTTGCCTTTTCAAGTAAAAAAGAAATTTGTCCTCTGTTTGGCATTTAAATAAATGTGATTCAATTTGCACTGGACACATAAGCTCTAGAGTTATATTTCAGAAACCTGCAAACAAATGGAATGAAGTCGCTTTTGTGTGTCAATATGTGGTTTTATGGATAGAAATGGATGGGCACATGCCCGTTGCAGGCCCATTTGTTCCTCTCATGTTTGAAAGCTTCACTCCAAAATGCCTTTAATGGAAGATGTTTGTGTAATATAGAGGTGGCTGTTCACTGTACCATCACTGATGTGCTGCATTTTGACCAAATGACTAACTTTGCAAATAGACTGTTTATGTCGAGTAGGAGTAAAGCTTCTCCACCGAAGTGCATTTTTAATGATCTACTTTAAGAGTAAGTGGGTTTTGAAGTAGCTGCCCAGGAGTCTGATTGGCTGGCACCAATGCTACTTCCCATAATTACCCAATAAACCATAAGGGCTTTGTTGGCACATTTATTCATGCCTGTCATGTCACACCAGCTGCCACCCAGTGTCCTAAGTCCACTTCTAGTGTCCTCTTTAAAATCTTTGTGGAGAAATTTGGTGCCTACACACCTATGAAAAATCTTTGTGGAGAAATTTGCTATCCATGCACTGCAAATTTCATGATGCAATATTGTTCTGTTTTTAAAAAATGTTAATGTTTTCCCTAAATAGCTAAAATTATGAAAATCATGCTCTGGACTAAGCTGTTATATAGAGTTTTAAAAAATGTTTCACTTTTTAGTACATTTAGGATATGCACTAAAAAATGTAGATGTAATCTAACCTACAAGATACAAATTGTAAACTCCATCTTTAAACCAACTCTTGAAACTTGTGGAAACAATGCACTTAAAAAATTAAAGGACTAAAAAAGAAATTTAAATTGTATCTTGGAGGGAGAAAATAACCCGCTCAGTTTTAATGGCTAAAAAAAGGAAGAAACTGTAATGTAAGAGCTCAGAAAAGCTTTCTGCACACTAAGTAAAATCATAATATTTTCTAATTTCTATATGAAGTATTTCAACTGTATTGAAACTATAGCAAATACAGTATATTTAGAGGAAAAACATTTTATTTCATGGGAGTGTAGAGATTTTGGATCTTTTGTTTCTGTCTTCAGATCTTTCTACTAAGATCTCAATTGTGTTTTTTTTATTAACCAGGAGGTGAGTCAGTGGCAGTCTGCGAACTCTGCCATTTGCTGTTGAATCCAGAGTAATTCAACCTATTTTCTCAGACTACTGTAGCACTCTCTACATTATCACATAATTAAGTGGAACATGGGAAGAGTGACATACCAAATAAAGAATGTGGGCATACATTAAGAGGCTATAAGAATCCAGCTCTTACAGTCACTGTCTAGGCCTTCCAGAAAAGAATAGCTTCACTTTCAAGAAACTATTATAGAATGACTCTCTGTATCATTGTAAAAGAAAAACCCAGTATTTGTCCAGCAGAATGTCAGCTCTATTGGGGAAGAGAATGTTGGCAATGGGCTAATATGAAATAGAAGAAATTAAATGCACTTGACAGTAATTGACTGAAGAAAATGCAGGAGATGCGATAGCAGCAGAGCACAACAAAATAACACAATTAACGACACATTAGCCATATGTCTATGCTCTATTGAGAACATGGCAATATAAATGACCAGGTGATGACCTTCACCCCACACTAGAAGGTGGATGACAAAATCCACGTTGGTTTGGAAACTAAAGGTAGAAAAAGAGATTAAAAACAAGTGCAGGGATGGCAGTGGTCTGCAGCTTGGAGTTGATAAGGACTTAATAAATAAAGGTTTATTAGGATTCAATACTGGAAAACGTTGTGTCAGTATATTCTATGGATTAAGTGAAATTAGAAATAGTTTTTGTTAGATCTCAGCACGACCCCTTGTAATCCGTACTTTCTGTTGGCAGATATTTATATGTGGCACATGTTTTTCAGATGTCAGAATAAGCCTGTCCTTAGTGTTCGAGGATAAATACACTTCCACTGCCACTGTCTTGTGCATGCTTCAGTTAGAGCTCTGGCCAAATGATTCTGCAGTTGGTGGTTTACTGTCTTTCTCCTACAAAGAGAAAGATCTTCTCTTAGTTGGGCACTGTGTCCTCAGAATCTAGCCTGTGCCATGCACAAGGTGGTAGGTCATTCAATAAATAAACAGTCACTGAACGAATGCTTCTTATGGTGACTTGGGTTGAGAGGCTGTGTGTGTCTGAGAACTGATGGCTGGCTCCTTAGGAGCCTCATAGGCATTTTGTTTTGTTTTATTTTTTAAATGGGCTTTTTGTAAGGGGAGGCTTGGTCTTAATGCTGCATGGTTTCCTCATTTTCATTCTGTGGTTGTTGCCAAACTGTGCATGCAGCTAAAGTAAATAAGTGGTATAAAGAGGAAGCAGTTTAATTTTAAGAAATTCAGTTCCAAAATGTTCTATTAGTAGTGGCAGGGTGAAGAATTTAATTGATGTTACTTATACTCCATCAATTCAGACTTTTGCTCTAGCTTATTCATCCCTTGAACATTGTCCTGGATGACTGAAGGGAAGTTTCTAGGTCATCAAGTTGTAATGAAATTCTGATTTAGGACATTACTCTGGATGTAACTACCTTATAAGGACTATGCCTCAGATGTCACTCATCTTCATGGCTTTCCTGACTTCACCAGCCAAGCTCAGCCCCCAGTACCTGGCAGTAGTTAGCCTGGCAAGCTCATATTTATCACCTAACTCATCATTCTCCTTTGCCGTGTACCCTAATCCAGCGTTCTAGAATCTTGCTCCAGTCCCCCGCCCTAGACAGATCCTATTCTTTACCTTTTAACTTCTGGTCGATATATTGGCATATTTTTGATCAATTGCTATATTGTTTTCCCATTTATTGGCACAAGTTCTTACTCCTCTGCTCATATCAGAACAATTAGCAGCTGGACGTAGCCTCTGTTGCCAAGGTCCTGGTTTTGGTGCAATGATGATGATGATGATGATGATGATGATGATGATGATGATACCACCACCACCACCACCACCACCACCACCACCACCTTTTTTCTCCCTTATTTTTCTCATTTATTTTTAGGACAAAGGCACTCACTAAGTTCTACTAGAGTAAAAATACAGATGTTTTCTCTTAGTTTCTTTACCCAGGAGGGACTGGAGAAGGAAATGTCACCACTTAGAATCTATTTCAAGAAAAAATCTACAGCTATGCTAACCTCGAACAACCCTGATCCTGACTGATCTCAGAAGCTAAGCAGGGTTGGGCCAGGTTAGTACTTGGTGGGAGATCACCCAGGAAGACCAGGTGATGTAGGCGTAATAAATAAAAAAATAAGGGATTGTAAGCTGACAAGGTCCTTGAAATCTGTGAGGCCAACCAAGGGTTGCCTCTCTTAAAAAAAAAACAAACAAACAAAACGTACCTTTTAATGATTTCTTTGTCCGTGGACTACTTAGGATCTCTCCATTGTCTAGCAGTACTATCTGGTATTGAATACTCAGCAATTTTCCTTGTCTGTTTTCGCCAAATTACTTCAAGTCCATGGAGGCCAGGTATGGGGGTGAACTGGAAAAACCTACCATTCTCCCATTTCTTTCTGCTTTGCTTTCACACAGAACAATTCACTGTGACACTTCTGGTCACCAAATGTGCTTGTTATTTTCCCATATTAAGCAATTCCGAGATACTAGGTGGGTGTTCTATAATTTAACTCAATTTTAATATTTTCTGTCTGAAGATAGCATCAGATTCCACAGCTTAAGGGCTCAGTCACACAAGATTGCGCCCCCTGCCCCACTTCAGATGCTGGTCACAAGTAGTAGGTCCTCAGGTTACCTATAACTTCTGTCTAACTTGGCTGCCAATCAGCGGTTACTATGGCCTTCTCCCCTTTGGATTTAATTATATCCTAGAGTGGCTCATAGAACTCAGGGAAACACTTATGTTTACCGGTTTATTAAAGGACATGATAAAGGATACTGATGCACAGTCACATAAAGAGATACATAGCTGAGTAATATTCCATTGTGTATATGTACCACCTCTTCTTTATCCATTCATCCATTGATGGACTTCCAGGTTGCTTCCATATCTTGGCTTTTGTAAATAATTCTGCAATAAACATATGAATTCACATGTCCCTTCAAAGTAGTGTTTTGGATTTCTTTGAATAAATACCCAAGAGGAGAATTACTGGGTCTTTTCTTTGTCTCTTATTATAGCCTTAGTTTTGAAATCTATTTTGTCTGGTATAAGTATTGCTACCCCAGCTTTTTGTTTCTTGGTTTCCATTTTCACCAGATATCTTTTTCCATCCTTTTACTTTCAGTCTGGCTATGTCTTTGGATCCGAAGTGAGTCTCTTGTAGGTAGATATATAAAGGTCTCGTTTTCTTATTCATTTAGCCACCCTATCTTTTGATTAGAGCATTTAATCAATTTACATTTAAAGTAATTGTTGATAAAAAAAGGTGGCATATATATATATACACAGCAGAATATTACTTGGCCATAAAAAAGAATGCAATCTTGCCACCTGCAACAACATGGATGAATTTTGAGGGTATTATACTGAATGGAATAAGTCAGATAGAAAGACAGATGCCATATAATTTCACTTACATGTGGAATCTAAAGAACAAAATAAATAAATAAAACAGAAACAAATTTGTAGATGCAGAGACCATTTTGATGGTTGCCAGATGGAAGTGGGATTGGGGAGTGGGTGAAACAGGGAAAAGGATTAAGAAGTACAAATTAGTAGTTAGAAAATAGCTATGGGGATGTAAAATACATGAGGAATATAGTCAATAATATTGTAATAACTGTATATGGTGTAGATAGGGCCAGATTTATCAGGGTAATCACTGTATAAGTTATATAAACATGTAATCATTATGTTGTATACCTAAAACTAATATAAAAGTATATGCCAACTATAATTTAAAAACAAAAAAATTATTATAAAAAAGAGATACACAGAGTGAAGTCTGGGAGGGTCCCAAGCCCAGCAGGGTCTGCCCCTGTGGAGTTGGAGTGCCTTGCCCTTCTTGTATGTGGATGTGTTCACCAACTTGGAAGCTTACAAACCCTATACTTTTGGGATTTTTATGGAGGCTTCCTCATGGAGGCATTATCAACTAGTAACTCCACTTCTAGCCCCTCTCCCCTCTCCAGAGAAGTGAGGGGTGGGACTGAAAATTCCAAGCTTCTAATCATGGCTTGGTCTTTTTGGTGACCATCCCCCATCCAGGAGTCCACCCAGAGTCACCCAGAATCACCTCATTAGAACAAAAAATGCTCCCAGTGCTCTTAGGAATTTACAAGTGTTTTAGAAACCTGCTGTCCAGGATAGTGTCAAAGGTCAATTACTAGAGCAAGAGAGGCTCTTAGTGCTCTTATCATTTAGGAAATCACAAGGGCTTTAGGACGTCTGTGCCAGGACCCCAGGGCAAAGACCAATCCGCGTGTTTTCTATTATTTCACAGAGGGGTGTGAAACACAGTAATAGTAAGTCCACACAATTTACTCTGGTTGGAGTGTGGCTGAGTGTTTGGGCCACTTTTCAATTGGGTGTGCAGAAAGGCTGATCTGTTATCTCAGATTGAAGACCGGGGTGAGGTAATTACATCTGCGTGGTCTACAATCCTGGGACCTGACCTGCCACTCATGTGAGGCTGGAGGGGGATCTGGTGTGCATTTGTCCCAGCTCTTGTCTATCTACACAAAATATCTTTCCTAACTAAATTAAGTCTGGGTTAATGAATGAAAATTGATTCGTGTTTTGTGCTAAATGTAAGGGTTTGAAAGTAGAATTTCATATATAGTAGAGGAGTTTAATTTTTTTACTAACTTACACTTCATATAAACGTATATATATAATTTTTGCCTCTGAAAGAATTCAAGCCAGATTGGGGCATTCTGATGCTTAGAATTTATCCATTAAATTAGGGGGAAGGGTTGTACAGCATTCTGTAGAAGCAGCGCTGATATATCACTCTTGAAAGGTGTTAATTTGGTTCTCCAGTTCTGATTTGTTTTGTAGAACATATTAATTGCTTGGTGGACAGAACTAAACCATTTTAGGCTTCAAAAAATTGGAAGCTCTGAAAATAAATAGCTTGATCACCACTGAACATTTATTCTGATTATAACAGCTTATTTGATCAAAGACAGTGTAAGTTTATTTTCAGAATTCTTAACAATTGCTTTTAAAATGGAATTTAATATTGATAGAGTAGTTCAAATGAAGAAAAGTTTCCTTAAACAGCTAAATAAAATGGTAGGAATGAAAATATTGTCATTCTACTATTAAAAGCATTATCACAGGAAAGTGTAACAGTCAGGAAGAAGGAAGATGTTTTGGCTCAGACTGACTATACTTCAGCTGAATATTAAAATGATTAATTCTTAATATTACACCAAGACCTATCAGTGCCATTTGCTGATTTTTTATTTGGCAACTTGTAAGTCTTTATGTGCATTAACTCATTTAATTCCCATAAGGCTCACCTACAGAGATGATACTATTTTCATAATACAAGTGAAGGAACTGCAGGCCAGGGAGGTGTGCCTTGCCAAATGTCAAATACAGCCAGTGGCAGGTCCCTCTGATTCCCAAACCTGCACTCCCATCTTTATTCCCTCCACTTTCTCAGATCTCTCCAACTCACTGTTTAATGTAAGAATACAGTTTCTGTCATCTCACATTCTTTTGAGAAAATTTTAAAATAAAAGTATTATCAGAATATAAGCAATGTTTTATACCTTTTTTTCCAGCTTTACTGAGGTATAATCGACAAATAAAATTATGTATTTCAAGTACATGATGATTTACATTGTGAAAAGATTCCAACCATCAAGTTAATTAACACATCCATCACCTCACATATTTACTTATTTATTGGTGAGAACACTTAAATTCTATTCTCAGCAAATTTTAATTATGCAGCACAATATTATCACCTATAGTCACCATATTAGACCCTCAGATAACTGGAAGTTTGTACCCTTTTACCAACCTCCCCAGCACCTGGTAATCACCATTCTCTTCTCTATTTCTGTGAGTTTGACGTTTTAAAACATTTTATTTTAGATTCCATGTATAAGTGATAACATGAGTTTGTCTCTGGCTTATTTCACTGAGTGTGATGTCCTCCACATTCATCCATGTTGCAAATGGCAAAATTTCCTTATTTTTAAACACTGAATAATATTCTATTGTGTGTGTATCACATTTTCTTTATTCATTCATCTGTCTGTAAATACTTAGGTTGTCTCCTTACCTTGGCTGTAGTAAATAACGCTGCAGTGAAAATGGGAGTACCAATATCACATATCTCTTTGAGAAAACAATTTTGTTTCCTGGTATATTTTGCATATTAACCCCTTACTGAATATGTGGTTTACAAATATTTACTCCCATTATTCATTTTGTTGATGGTTTCCTTTGCTGTGCTTGATGTAGTTCCACTTGTTTATTTTTGCTTTTGTTGCCTTGCCTTTGATGTCAAATCCCTAAAATCTAGGGACTTCAATTTTATTCTTTTGCATATGGCTATTTAGTTTTTCTAATACAATTTATTGAAGAGACTACCTTTTCCCTATTGTATAGTAGAGTATCTTGGTTGGCAGTTTCTGTCTTTCAGTATTTAATATTTTCTTCCACTCCCATCTCACCTCCAAAGTTTCTGCTGAAAAATCTACTGGAAGTTCCCTTGTTTTGATCATTTAATTATTTTGATCATTTAATTGTAATGTGTCTCAGTGTGGGTCTCTGGATTTATCTTTATTTGGTGCTCTTTGGGTTCCTTGCTCTGGATGGCTATTTCTTTTTTTCCAGTTAAGGAAGTTTATAGACATTTTTTATTTGAATAAGCTCTCTGTTTCTCTCTCTTCTCCTTCTGGGACCCCTATAATGTATATATTGGTCTGTCTGATGATGTCTCATAAGTCCTTTAAGCTATCTTCGGTCTTTTTCATTCTTTTGAATTTTGCTACTCTAATTGAATAAATTCCATTGCCTTGTTTTTGAGTCCATTAATCCTTTCTTCTACTTCATTTAGTCTGCTGTAGAACCCCTCTATTGAATTTTTGTCTTCAGTTATTATATTTTACAGCTCCATGAGTTTTGTTTTATGCTTTTAAATATTTTTATCTCTTTGTTGAAATTCTTACTTTGTTCATACATTGATCACCTGACCTTGATGAGTATCTTTAATATAATACTTTCAACTCTATTAGTAAATCATTTATCTATGTTTCATTTAGATAAGTTTCTGGAAATGTATTTTGTTCTATTGTTTGGAACATATTCCCCTCTTTCCTCATTTTCTTTGACTCTCTGTTGGATTATGCACAGTAGATAAAATAGCCTCCTCTCCCAGTCTTGATGAATTGGTCTTATATAGAAGATGAAGCTTGTCAACTAATATTGCCTGAGCTCCTGATTGTCTCTCAAACATTTTTGAGTGTCCAGGTTGCCATCTTTGTTTTTTTGTGACTCCCAGTAGTTGAAGTTACACCAAGACCTATCAGTGTTCTAAAGGGGAGGGTCACAGTCAGCACTTTTTGCAGGTTGATTAGAAACTGTATTCTCAGGCAGCAGTCAGGAGAGTATGTAGTTAAGGCTCTTCTGGGTAAAACTGGGAGCTGGGTGTTTTTGTCTGCTCCCTCTGCACTGAGCCTGAGTATATAGCCATGGGGTAGGTAGGTGCTCCTGTTCCAGTTGAAAAACTGCTTCTTTGTTGGCTATAGTCTTGTGAGACTCACGAATATAAGCTTCACTGGCTTTAAGAGCAAGGTGATTGGGAGGCCCATCTCTCAGGTGACAGCCATAAAATATGGAGCACTCGATGTGTGGACTGACTCCAGGGAGATGCTGATGACTTGATTTGATTGCTGTAGAGAGCTATATATAGAAGGCAGGGGACATGCCCACCAGTTCTTTCAGGCTCGATGAGGATAACACTCCTATATGTGTGCTAATCAGAAGTCAGAGCCTCAGGCAGAAGCTTCAAAATACACAGTGAAACCTCTTCCAATGAAAGCCTGGGAGATGGGTGTTTTGTGTGCTCCCTCTGCACTGGGCCCTGCGGGCAGCGCTCATATGCCCACTAAGAACTGCTTCTTCATTTGCTACCATCCTGTGGGACTTGTGGATGCAAGCCCCATTGGTTTTCAGAGCAAGGTGTTTTGGAGGTCTGTTCCTTAGCTCCTCAGGGAGAAGCTGAGAGTTGAAGGTTCTCTCCTGATTATATGTCACTGTGTTGCGAGTGGGGTTTATGGTGAGAATGTGTCTAGACTTTCCTACTTGTTTTCATGTGGCTATTTTCTCATTTGCCCAATGTATAGAAGTTACTTAGTTTTTTTTTTTTTTTTTTTTTTTTGCCTCAGAGAGAATTGCTCCGTGTGTAGCTGGAGTGTTGTGAAGGAGGAAATTCAGGAGCCTCCTTTGTTGCCATCTTGGTCCTTCACTGCCAAATGTCCTGTATTTTGATCTGAGTGTGGTTCCATGGGTGTAGAATTGTGTAAAATTGCACTGAGTGGGCACCATTCAGACTTGTATGTTTTATTGTATGTAAGTTATACCTCAATAAAACTTAAAAAATAAAATACTACTAATTTGATGTGTTTAGTATGTCATTTATTTAACATGATTAGATGTCTACTCTGTCTTCAGCTGGCATGTCTCAAAGCTTGACCATATGTGGGATGATGTCATCTACCACAAGACTTACAGGGGAGTCCAGAGTCAGGAAATTGTAGTCCTGATGTGTTTTTGCTGTCCTTGGGCCAGGATCCCCAAAGTGATTTGCACTTTAAAAAATAATTTAAGGTTCTATAAATATTTGGATTTCTAGAGTAATTGCATTTTTGATTGATTATAAATCCTTTGACAGAGACTAGTAGTTGAAAAACTGTAGAGTTAAAGATTTAATAGTAACTGTTAATTGAAATTTAGTTAGAGATGAAGATAATAAAGTATCTCTGAATGAAAATGTCCTTAAATCAGAAAGTATAACTACTTTTATAAAAATTACAGTTTACACCAAATCTTTAGGAATCTATTATTTTAAAAGAAATATAAATGTATTGTGAAGCAATATTAGAAGAAAGAATCAAGTATTCTTTCTTCAGATGGTAATTTTATTGTTATAAATCATTCTTGCACATATCTAATTAAGATACTAATAAATAACTATCATTTATTGAACACGTACAATTGGCCAGGCTCTGCCAAAGCATTTCATGTACGTTTTCTCAGTCCTCTGAAGTCTCTTAAAATAGATGCTGTTATTTTTATTTTATGATTACTGATCCTGAAACTCCTCAAAGTATTGATATATTTCCTGAATCACTAAAAAAAAGTGAAATTAGGTATAATTCTACTGCTATGTGATTTTTATATTGTAGCTTGGAAAATTATTGAGGAATTGCATGCAACAATTCTTTGTTAGACATAGTACTGGATTAGCAAGAGAGAAAATGTGGATTCCAGTGGGACTCCAGGACCCATGGCCATGGTCTTTCTCCTAGACTGCCATGGGGTAAGATAAGTAACCTCAGCTCGCTGCAGTTCATCCTTTGGTGAGGTTGGTGTTCACCATTTCTGCTTCATAGAGGGGTTCTGATGATACAATAAACTAATATATCCACAGCACTTAGGATGGTGCCTACACGTAGTCAACTCTCAAGGAATATTAGTTATTATCGTTAATATTTCATTACCTGAAAATACGGATTAATAGGAACTTGATGTAGTTTGTTAATGCCTGGGATATCATCTGTTTTTTAAGGAAAATGAAGAATTTGAAGAATAATATAAGGACATATAAATATATGAATGATATAAAGATGAGCCAGACAAATACTGTTTAATGCTTAACTTCTTAAACATTGCCTGTTTCTCTTGATAGCTGAATTTGTGAGTACATTGTCCTATTTTCCCCTCTTTTTTTTGTACAATGTAGGAGGAAGGCAGGGGGGACTAGAATGTTGAGCTCTGTGGCTGAAATTAAACTTTAAAATGAAAAAAATTTATGTGGAGTTAAGATCAGGTTTTCTGACTGTCATACTTGAGTAAGACAAGCTCAATACACATAAATTTGCCTTTATGAACTTTATTTAAAAATGGGAATAATGCTAATTTTAAAGCCATTTAGGCTCATGAACGCCTTTACCTTTTATTAAAAAAATAAAACAAAATGTAAAATCCTAGTAAATATAAAAGTCCCATTTATTTATACATTAATTGCCTTTTATGAGTTCCTTTTGGTCCAATAAAGACCAAAAAAGTGATATTATCTCTTTTGATTTGGCACAATAAAAAATGTGTTGTTAAAAATTCTGGTTGTATAAGTTGGGAGAAGTGACATTTATCATTTAATTAGTTCTTTCAACTCAGAATCCAAAATTACAGTCCAAATTTCCTAATAAGCTGAAGAATGTGAGCAAATGATAACATTTTGCTATTAATATAAAAAACCTAAGGGATGCTAGCAGCTTGTGTTCTGATTTAATTATTAGTAGGCTATTTTTCTGATATGTTTATATAAATATACAATGGCCTCTCTGATTCTTCATGATTTTATTCATGATATAGTAGTTTCTCGTGGATAAGAACACACTAAAGCTATATAGATTAGAAAACCATTTTTAAAATTTTTGCTGTTGTTTCTTGACTAATTTTTTTGGGAGGTGCATGTTAGTCTATAAGTCTCCTTTAAGATTTTAAAATATGATTCTTTGACTTTGTTGCTTATGCAGAAGTGTTTGTTTACAGGAGAAGAGAGGATGCTTTAAAGGGTATGGGGCTGTTAATTGGTGTTTGGGTCAATTAATTTGGTAGGGAGTTAATATCTGGAGAGATTATTAAGTATTCTGTATGGATGCTATTTTGAAAACCATAAATAAAATTAAATAAATAAAAAATAAGTCTGTGGGATTAGATGGATTCTAAAAGATTTTAATTAAAAATATTTGAAAGTTCTCTTTTGGTCACATTTCATGTAGGGATAGAGCAGAGAGAGAGAGAGAGAGAGAGAGAGAGAGAGAGAGAGAGAGAGAGAGAGAGAGAGAGAGAGAGAGAGAGAGAGAGAGAGAGAGAGAGAGAGAGAGAGAGAGAGAGAGAGAGAGAGAGA